>VMDO01015590.1:0-50685 GCA_007922755.1 Pedetes capensis
GGGTCAGGAGAGAGGCTGACCGTCACAGGAACTTTGAGGGAAAAGCACGGAGCACAAAGGTCCGCAGCGCTGCACTCCGACCCTTACTCTGCCCCACGGAGGCACCCGTGGAAACACGTCCACAGCACAAAAAGCAACCTGCGCTCCAGACAGATTTGCGCATGTGTGCGGGGTTTCCTTTTCAGCAAATGGTTACTGCAGGGCTTCAAACCCATAAAAACTGGGGTCAGGTTCAGATGTGGGTTCAATATGTTAAAATGTAGAGGGTCTGGGGTTGGTTCAGGTTTAAAATTTTAATCCTATGTGTAGATAGATGAATGCCTGCATCCGTAGCCCTGTGGCATCCAATCCCATCAGATCTTGGAAGCTAAGCAGGGTCTGGCCTTGGATGGGAGACCACCTGGGAACACCAGGTGCTGTAGGCTTGGGAGAAGGACCCAGCAACCCATTCCCCAAAATCAATGTGCCACTGTAAAACCTATGAACAGCAGGGAAGCACTGACAATAGTGTTTCCCCTGTTGTATGCAGGGTCGCTATGAGTTGGGCATTGACTCGAAGGCACCTAACAACAACAACAACAGATGGATGAATAAAAAGTTTTTTTTTCAATTTTTTCCCCAAAGAAACATTAAAAGCTGAACCAGAACTCAATTTTTCACTGGGTTCAGGGTTAGGGTTCAGGTTCAGTTTGAAGCCCTGCTATCTATACACAGGATTTAAACCTGAGCCCAAAACAAACCCCAACCCTCTACATTTTAACAGATTGAATCCGCACCCAAGCCCTGAACCCAATTTTTTGGGGGACTGAAGCCCTGGTTTATTGAGTGCCTGCAGGTAGAAAGCATTGCTGTGGTGCCAGTGGTGGATGGGTGCACAGAACACGGACATCCCTGCCCTCAGCGCTACAGCAGCACCCACAGATGATAGAGCTCCGCCCTCACGGAACGCGCCTTTTAGCCGGCTATCTGCATCACGACCTGACCGCTACGTGACGAAGGGCCAACTTTCTACCCATTAATGCATCCCTAGCATCCAACCTGGCACCTGGACAATAAAGAATGCAACGAGTCACGCTGGGGAGGGGCCAAGAAGGCAGGGATTCTCGGAGGGCTCCATCTCTCACCCTCTTCCTTCTATGGACCCTCATTCCTTGGGGGATGGCAGGCTGTCTGTGGGCTGTGCTCTGTGCAGCCCTGCCTTGGGCCTCTGGACTCCCAGATCCACCTCCCTCCCGAACGTCTCTGCCCGGCCCCTTGCTCCCTGTGTCGCTCCCAGTCTGCTGATTTCATTCCTTCTGGGTACCCTGAGCTCCTCAGCCCCTCTGCTCACCTCCAGGAGCCCCTTGTCAGGAAACCAACTCTGTGGCTCTTCTCTGACAGGACCCCCAGGATTCTACTACCTCTCCCCAGCCCTGCTACCAGGCTTAGTGTCGTCCTCCATTGCCCGTTTCTGGTGACTTTAGCAGCCTCCCCACTGGTCCTGACTCTTCTGCCCTGCAGGCCTATTTCAACGGAGCAACCAGAGGAATCCTACTAAAATGTGCTCAGGTGTCAGTCCTCTATAGACCTGCCTGTGGATTCCCCTCTCACTTAAGAGAAAAAGCCACAGCCCTCCTTTGGCCTGCCGGCCCCAGGACTGTGTGCCCTGCCCTGAGGCTGCCTGTTTGTCCTTGCTCTCTAGCCCCCTGCTGCTCAGCAGCCAGCCAAGGCGCTACCATTCCGGGGACTCCACACTGTGCCCTCAGCCTGGAACATTCCTCCTTGGGGCCACACGGCTCACGTCCTTGCTTCCCTCAGGTCTCTTTATTATTATTTTTTTGTGACAGGGTCTTACCATGTAGCCCAGGCCTGCCTGTAACTTGCTATGTAGCCCACACTGTCCTGGACTCAGGATGCTCCCGCCTCTACCCCCGGTCGCTGAGATTACAGGTGCACATCCCCAGCCCCCGCTTCCTTCAGGTCTTTACTTCAGTATCAAGGTCTCCAGCCTCTAGGACGGAGCAAATCGCTCCTCTTACCACAAACCCTGTTCCCAGGACACACAAAATTGTACAGGCACCTGTGGCATTAGCTGACCTCCGTGTGAGAGAGAAGTTCCAATACTCACTGCTATGTCCCACACGTGACACAATGTGCAGTGTGGGCTTGGGGCCTCACAAGGGCAGACAGGGTAACGATCTTCCCAAGAGACCCACCTTCTGCCAGGTCCCAGGAGTCAGTGCTGACCGTGCCCACTCTCCTCAGCCCTCACTGTATGCCTAGAGCGAATGAATATGGACGCCATTTCTGGCCTCAGCAGACCCCACGACCTCCTGAGAAGCAGTGCCCATGACTATGTGGACAGGCTGAGGCTCTGGAAACAGAATTAGCCGCATGGAGGGCTGCTCACTGCCCCTTTCTCAGTGCTGGACTTTGAGTGGATGATACAACTTCTGCACACCCTGGCTCCCTTACCTGTAAGAGGCTGACAATAACGCACACCTGGAAAGACTGAGAAGAGTCAGGCGTGTTGACTCACAGAGAGCCTCCTTGCAGGGCCTACTGAGGTCGGCCTGACGCAGAAGGGGTCTCTGGCCTCCTCCGAGCTCACAGAGTCACGAAGCACACCAACAATCTTGTGTATAAAATTCGGGCATGAATAACACGGAGAGATGGCTTGGCTAACGTGGGCTCCAGAGCCAAAGCAACGCACGCATGAGCGCTGGGCCGTCCGTCCGGGGCTTTCCCCTGGAATATGTGGCTCCCCTGAGCCTTTCAGTGGGCGGCTTCCCAACAGGCTCAGGAGGCTGCGACAAGGCCTGTGGGTATTCAGGTCTGTGCCTTGCTCTGAAGACAGGGGCCAGTGAGAGCCAGATGTGGCCACAGAGAGAGAGAGAGCGAGCGAGCGAGCGAGAGAGAGAGAGAGAGAGAGAGAGAGAGAGAGAGAGGAGACTTTCAGGTCTCCCCTGATTCTAGGAGCTTCTGCTGCCAGGCCGTGAGTGGCGTCTCGAAAGCCCACCTGCTTCCCCTCTATGATGCAGCCACTGTATGCACCCCTACACTCAGGCACACAGAACAAAGCCGTTCACAGTAACATCAGTGCCCTTCTTCTGCTTTCAGAGCCTGCATTTCTTTGGTACGCACTAGAAACTGGAAACTATTCTATGTTACAGGCCACTTCCTATCTCTGGTGACAGGAAATGGGTAAACCCACACTCGGATCTTTTTTGGTTGGCTCCTTTGGCTGTTGGAGGCCACTGAGACTGAACCTCCCCCACCCCCCCCCACCCCCGGGGCAGGACAGTTGGCTCCAGGCAGCCACTGCTACCCGCACAGGTTTCCACTGCAGGGGGCGACACGCCTCTGCTGGCTGGGTGACTCCTCCCACTCCACCTTGACAAGCTAACCCGCCGCCACCTCCAGGCGTCCTTTGCTTTGTGCACCCACACACACCACAGCACCGCAGGGCGAGGACTGCGTCCTGTTCCTGTTCTGTATTCTTGCCTACAGGCAAGCTTTTCATTTTAATGCATACCTGGGCATTCTTCGGTGGCAGGCTTTTCTGCAGAGTCTTGTGACAGATTTTGTGGGACTTTCTCAGCAGATGTGGATTCTTTCATCTTTGTATTTAGTTCTGGTTCCAGCTTAGACCTAAAAGTAAACCATTGTTGTTGTTGTTAGGTGCCACTGAGGCAGGTCGGACTCTTAGTGACCATCATAGGGTTTACATTGGCTATTTTGGGATTGCTTTGGGAGTGGATTGACACATCTGTCTCCCGTTTTTGCAGTGCTGGGGATCGAACCTGGGTCCTCAGAGATTAGCGGTCGTCTAATTTACTTCCAAAACAGGATTACTTTTTGAAAACAGAAGGGAGTCAAGTGGGACCCCTGTACTTTGGCTGTGTCCCCCCGTCCTAGGAAACAGAGTTGCTGCCTTGGGGGCCAGTGGCCACCTGGACGCACCTCCATGGGGCACCTATTTCGAGGTCCAGGGGTTGCTGCCTGCAGGGCAGGGCATGCACCACCCTCTGTGCTCCCAGCACCAGCACCAGGGGGAGGCTGCACACTCCCTGCGATGGACACCACTCAGCACCTAGCCAGTGAAGGCCAGCTGCCCCGCCTTCAACAAACCCAGGAAGCTGAATGTACACTAGCCTAGTAGTTTACACTAATGCAAGAGCAACTCTGAATATATATATATATATATATATATATATATATATATATACACACATATATATAAGTATTTGCCTGCAGCCACAGCCCTGTGGCATCCGATCCCGTCAGATCTCAGAAGCTAAGCAGGGTCGGGCCTGGTTAGTACCTGGATGGGAGACTGCCTGGGAACACCAGTTGCTGTAGGCTTGGGAGATGGACCTGGCAACCCCCTCTCAAAAATAAATCTGCCATTGAAAACCCTATGAACAGCAGAGAAGCACTGACAATAGTGTTTCCCCTGTTGTACAGAGGGTCGCTATGAGTCGGATACCGACTCGATGGCACCTAACAACAATAATAAGTATATATATATGTGTATATATATATATACACATATATAATATATATGAATATATTATGTATATTAATATATATGAATATATACACACATATATAAGTAATATCTTAAAATAATTTAACTACAAAAACACAAGTTTTTTCTACCCACTCCATGGAGCTGACTTGGCTCTCTCTCCCCTCCTTTCTTCCCCCAGTGGTCTCCTTTTCCAGCCATAAGGTGTGGCCCAATCTTTCTTACATAGAGAGGCCTTCTCTGATTTTCTTATCTCAGAGGGACCCTGCCCGTTCCTCTGCACCCATCTGTTTTCTCTTTAGCAGTTACCATAGTCTGCAACACCCTTGTCGGTTGACTCGTTTGACTCGCTCTTACCAGTATGGAGTGTGCTCTGTGACAGGAGTCGGGTTCACAGGTGAGCCCTAGAGCCGGGATTAGTGCCTGGCATTCAGTGTTTGCTATGGTTTGGATAAGGGTCCCCAGAGACCATGTGTTGAAAGCTTGTTGCAACCCCGAGGTATTCTCGGGAGGTGGTGGAACCTTTAGGAGGTGGAGCGTAGTGGAAGGAAGGTAGGTCCCTAGAGCCAAGCCTTTGCAGGGGAGATGGGGACCCTGCCCCCTTTCTTTTTCCCCTTCCTTTCCGGAAACCATGAGGTGGCCAGGCCTCTTCCACAATGCACTCCTGCCATGATGTACTGTGTTGTCACAGGCCCAGGGCAAGAGGGCCAAGCAACCATGCACGGAAACCTCTGAAACCATAAGCCAAAATGAACCTTCCCTTCTTTCAAGTTGATGCTCTCAGGTATTTTGTCACAGTAATAGAAAGCTGACTAACACAATGCTCAATAAATATATGTTGAGCGAATGAATGATTTATAAATACAAGTAAATGGCTAATGACAGAAAAAAATGGTTATGAAATAATGGGCTTTGTCATAGCTATACCAGAATCTACATAAACTGTGACTTACAGGCAGTTTGCTAAAAAGATCCATGATAGATCCCATACTGTTGGGCAGAGAGACTAAAAGATCAACGTAAACACATACGAGGATGATTGACTAATGCCAGCCAACATTTACTGAGAACCTACGATGTACCGGGCATTTCTCTAAGTATTTGACTTGGATAAACTTATTTAACTCCAAAACATCTCTCTAAGGAAGATGCTAGTATTACTGACTTTTTTTTTTTTTTAAACAAGGAGGAAATTGATGTGTACGGAAGTTCAGAGACCTGTGCAGGTGACACAGCGTATGGCTAGGTTGAGACAGGACCCCAGGGCACCCAGCTCTGGAGTCCAGGCTGTGTCAGTTCAATGAGGAAAAGAAAGTCTTCTAAACAAACATTGCTGCAATAAATGAGTATCTGTATAGAATAAAATTAACTTGAACTCCATCTCATGCCGTCAAAAAATTAACCTGAGATACATGATAGACCTAAACACACCATCCAGAATCACAAAAATTCCAGAGGAAAGGATAAAATAATACCTTAGTAACTTTATGACAAAGTTTTTTTGTTGTTGTTAGGTGCAATCAAGCTGGATCCAACTCATAGCGACCCTGTTAGAGGTTCCAATGGCCGATTGTTTTGGGATTGCTTTGGGAGTGGATTGCCACATCCTTCTGTTTTTGTGGTGCTGGGGATCAAACCAAAAGCCTCAAACAGAACAGAGCAAGCCCTCTACTCACTGAGCTAAACCCCATCTAGCCCATCAGGATAAAGTAAAAATTTATAAAATTGGAGATCCTCAAAATTAAGTGTTTCTGCTCGTCAGAAGACACCATTATGACAAGGAACAGACAAACCACAGAATGGGAAACAATATTCACAGTGCATATCTCATAAAGGACTCGTATGCAGAATATATATGGAACTTCTACATGAATTAACAAAAAGTTCAGTAAGAAATAGGTAAAAGACTTTAACAGACACTTCAGAAGAAAATATACAAATAGTCAATAAACACCCATGAAAAGTTCATTAATACTATTAATCGGTGGGAAAGTACAAACAAAAACCACAATAAGGTAACACTATACACCCACTTTTTAAAATACACCCACTTTTAAAAAAATGATCGACACCAAATTTTGGCTAGAATATGGAGGAACGAGAACTTTCATGTATTGTTGGAAGGCATGAAAATGGCATTGCCAATCTGGAAAACGTAGGGCAACTTCTTATTAAATCTAAGGCATATCTCCACTATGATACGGCAATTCTACTCTTAGGTATTTATCAAGGAAAAATGGAAAGATATGTCTACACAAGGTCTGTAAAAGAATGTTCACAGCAGCCTTAGTCATAGTTGCTAAAAAACGGAAGCAGCCCAGTGACCAACAAAAGACTAGGTAAGCTGTCTGTGGTGTATTTACATAATGCAATACTATTTGGCAATAAAGAACTGATTACTGATAAACACAGCCTGCAGCCCTAGCACTGTGGCTTCTGTTCCCATCAGATCTTGGAAGCTAAACAAGGCTGGGCCTGGTTAGTCCTTGGATGGGAGACCGCCTGGGAATACCAGGCTTGGGAATAAAGGCTTGGGAGAAGGATCCGGCAACCATTTCCAAAAAATAATCTGCCATTGAAAACCGTATGAATATTAGAGAAGCACTGACAAGTGTTTTGCCTGTTGTATGTAGGGTTGCTATGAGTCAGACACTGACTCCACGGCACCCAACAACAACAACAACTAATGAACACAATGACATGAATAAATCTTAAAATAATTTGCTAAGCAAAAAAAGCCAATTAAAAACATAACACAGGGCTGGGGATATAGCTCAGTGAAAGAGCACTTGCCTAGCATGAGTAGGGCCCTGGATTCCATCTCCACCACCACAAAACAAACAAAAAACATAACTGAAAAGAGAAAGGTACTTAAAAATAGAACAAGGATTTATTCCACATTTGACACTGAGTGTATAAATATGATTATTAAATTTAATGATTATTGTTCAACATTTTATATCAAATTAGTTTTGGAATTCAGTAATTAAGCAACCTGACACATTAGCCAGTTTTCAAACTATCTTGAACTAACACATCCATCTACCAGAATTTTCAGATTTTTTTTTCCATCTGTGAAATGGGGTTACAAGAGTACCCTTCTTCCAGAAGGGTGCACCTGGAAGTTCTCACTTACATAGTCAACAGCGCACAGAAGAGCTCAAAAAATTAGCTGTCGCTACTACCAGTATACGTTACTGTCGCTGTTACTGCTGCAGAACGAGAAAAGGTAGAGGAATTGATGAAGAAAATTTGTGAAGTCCTAAAACTTTTTTCTTGGTAAGATGCGGACCAACGGAGGGCACGAAGTGCCAAAAGCATCCATAAGTAATTGAAGGGGTTCAGAGAAGGGGGACACTGGTGTTACCTGCAAAAGGGGCCTCGGCAGGGTCTTCAACTGCTGGTCCAACAAGGTGCTGAACACCAGGCTGGCGCTATGCAGGGAAGCGAGGCCTCTTGTTAGGTTGGTCGAGGAGAGGTCTGGGGTGGGAGCCCCAGTGCCCGAGTTGGGGGCAGCTTTCTCCTTGGACATGCTGCTCAGCAGATGCTCTGACGCCCTGCTGGCTGCCTGGGCCGTCCCATTACTCTAGCAGTTCCCCAAATCCCTCTCTGCCTGGAGACGAGGTCCTTCAGTTATCAGCAGACTGATTGGCTTAGCAAGGAGGTCTGGAGGCAACAATGTGCTGGGCTTTAGACCCGCACGCACGTGCTGTGTGGCCTGGGAGGTGTTTCAACCCTCTGAGTTTTCTTTATCAGCAAAGTGGGGAATAGGCCCCCTTTCTCAGGGGCTCTTTCGAAGATGTAATGAGAAAGGGGCTCTGCGCAGGCGCTCTCCTGGTTAGCCTCCTCACTCACGCAGCTGCCTCCAGAGCCTTTCGCTCCAGCCCTGTCCCACCACACGGCTCACTGTGGCTTTCTCCCTTTTGCATCTGTGATAGCGAGGAACTGGACTTCTGATATCTTTCCAAGCATATCTACCACTCAAAAGTTGCTGCAAAGACTAAATATCACGGTAGACAAAAAATAAGCACCACGTAAAATGTGTTTTGCAAATTCTTACCCCTACTAATTTGAAATATAGAGATTACTGGGGCTTCACAGTATAGCTGTCAATCAAGATTTTGAAACCATAAGAAGATTTTTTTCTAGGCACTAGGACAAAAAGGATACTCCAGGCCCAAAGAAACCCAGGAGTGGAACTGCTGGGTCATCAGATAGTCCTTTAACTTTGCAGAACTAACTGGCTATTTCTTGTAGAGAATTACTTTATATTTCCACTAGCCATGTATGACGCTCCAGTTGTTACCCATCCTCTCCCTCTTTTTTTTTTTTTTTTTGTGAGAAGGATTTTACTGAGTTAGACGGGCTGCCTCTGGCCTTGAACTTGCAGTCCTCCTGCCTCTGTCTCTTGAGTTGCTGGGATTCCAGGCGTGGGGTACAGCACCCAACCATCATCTGTCATTTCTAACACAGCCATTCTGCTACGTGGGAGATGGTATTCTGTGTTTAAATTTTTTATTGTGAAATATTCAGACACAGAGAAGTATGAAGTACAGTGCAAAGAACCCTTCTGGACAGGAAGTGGCCCCTCTGGTGCCCCTTACTTCTGAATATTGAGTATATTTCCTGAAATCAAGGGAATTCTTCGATATAATCTGAGTACAACCACCACAATTCAGCAATGCACATCACCCCTTTCCTTCCAGCTTCTCCTCAGACGCCATTCGGCTCTGACTAATCATCTCAACAATACCATTTGCCACAGAAGACGCCGGGTCAGAGTCGCGCGCTGCATCTACCTGTTATTTCTCCCCAGCCTCCTTGGTTTGGAACGCTTCCTTCAGTCTCTCCTTGAGTTCTGTGACCTGGATACACAACAGCACGCTAGTTATTCTGCTGCCAAGCATCTCTGACTTAAGATGGCTGCAAT
Organism: Pedetes capensis; assembly: GCA_007922755.1. Classification (NCBI taxonomy): domain Eukaryota; kingdom Metazoa; phylum Chordata; class Mammalia; order Rodentia; family Pedetidae; genus Pedetes; species Pedetes capensis. Next base: position 9,441 of record VMDO01015590.1, read on the forward strand.
CAGCTATGTGTTTTTGGCAGAAATCACTAAGTGCTGCTGTGTTCTTCTCGTGGCATCCAATCAGGCGGTGTGTGACCTCACCTCGCCCACCTGACTGAGGTAGTGGCTGCCAAGGTCCCCTGCTGTTGAGGTTACTCTGTCCCCTTTATAAGTCACACATAGCTTTGATGCTACATAACTATTTCAGACTTTTAAATTATTCATTGGGGCTGGGATTTAGCTCAGTTGGTAGAGCACTGCACTGCAGTCTCTGAGGTCCAGAGTTCAATTCCCAGCACTGCAAAAATGGGAGAAGGACCTGGCAATCCACTCCCAAGGCAATCCTGAAACAGTCAGCCTTTGAAAACCCTCTGAGGGTCGCTATGAGTTGGATACCGACTCGAAAGCACCTAACCACAAACAACAAATTATTCATTAATTTATTCCTATCCAGATGGCTCATGATGTGCTTTCATCCAATGGGTTACAAGCTGCTACTATCATTTGTTTTTTGCTGTCATCGTCTCTGATTTGGTCAGTACAAACCTCTCCACACAGGCAGCTGTGTCCTGTAGACACATCCCTATTATTCTTGAACCTGCTTTTATTTTCTGCTACAATACAATATTCCAGGGCCATTTTATACTTCCCTGCCCCAGCCTAAGAATCAGCCATTTCTCCAGAAGCCTGGTTTCTTGACGCTGAGATTGACAGTTAGAAGCCAATGTCTGGGAGGTCGGTGTGCTTATTGCTATTGGGGTGTCACTGCTTCCAGGCCTTCCCAGCAGGCAGAACTAGAAAACGCATGCATACCTGTTCACACCCAGACACACACATTTACAACCGCATTTACTTCTTCAGTGGTCTGTGGAAGTCAAAAACAATGCATTCACACTGGTGACCACAGGGTTCATTCTGCCTTCCTCCATTCACTTCTACAGTGAGAAGCTTGGCTGTCAGCGGCCGATGGTGTTTTTTCTTGGGCATTTACTATATGTGACTACCCCCATGTCTACCACTGCTGCTCCTTGCAAGGATGCACTCCTTGCCTTGCTGGGGCTCTGACTGCCCGTGCTGGCCACCCTGCATTCTTTAACACCCTCTACCAGCAACCCGGGCTCCTCATCACTGCAAACGCTGGCCTTACCCCACCTCACCTCCAGGCATCAGCACTAAAAGGTTCAGGAAGGGGACGGGCTTAACTGACATTTAAATAAAGGGATCCTTCAGTGTCCTTCACCCTTTGTGTCCAGAGGATGCCAATGTGCTAGTTTTCAATCTAAAATGAGTAAAGGACTGGAGAGCAGCAAAATGGAATATTTTTTTAAAGTGATAAAAACAGCTTCTAATTATACATAGAAATGTCTACTGAAGTCCTTGGGGAAATCACAAATTAGCTAGCGGAAGGCAATTTGGGGGAAAAGAGCAATTACAAAAATTCATCAGAAAGATCAGTTTATATTCCATCACTTATTTAAACTGATTTCTCTAACCGAAGGCTGAGCATTTCATACCTGCAATGAGCACAATTTCCACCTGGCCAACATCTGTTTTTAGGTCTCTCACTTGAAAAACTTCAGGATTCTATTTAAAATTTAAGAAGAATAGAAAGAGAAAAGAGGGTGAGAGGTGTTTTTTTTTTTTGTTTTCTGGGTTTTTTTGGGGGGCGGGCATGAAACCAGAAAATAGAAAATATGTGTGAGAAGGTCTTTACAAATTTTAAATAAGACCCTCTACAAAGATTAGCAAAAACTGATTATTATTCTAGATTTAAGTACTGCTTTTATTTCTTTTGTGCCCCCAATATAAAAGGGCAGAAAGAAAATAGTTTCCACGTATATAATTACAGTACTGTAGGCAATGTCTCCTATTTTTTTTTTTTTTTTGCAGTACTGGGGGTTGAACCCAGAGCCTCGTGCTTGCATGCTTTGCAAGTGCTGGGCCACTGAGCTGCACCCCCAGCCCATTTTTTACTTTTTGAGACAAGGTCTCGCTAGGTTACACAGATTGCCTCTGGTCTCGAACTTGAGATCCTCCCGCCTCCGCCTCCCAAGCTGTTGGGATTACAGGCATGCGCCACCGCACCTGGTGTCTCCTATATATAATGTATATATTGAATTTTTTTTTTTTGGCGGTACTGGGGTTTGAACCCAGGGCCCGTGCCTGCATGCTTTGCAAGAGCTGGACCACTGAGTTGCACCCCCAGCCCATTATTTTTAACTTTGTGACAGGGTCTCGCTAAGTTACGCAGACTGCCTCTGGTCTCAAACTTGTGATCCTCCTGCCTCCACCTCTCAAGCCGCTGGGATTACAGGTGTGTGCCACTGCGCCTGGCTCTATATTGAATATTTTGAGGAAGCCGTCCTCATCATCACTTCTCCTCATGGAACAGATAACTTACTGAACATCTGCAAACACTACGTGATTTTCTAAGCCAGTGCTACTCAAAATGTGGTACCAGACCCCAAACTGGGTGACTGCTCTGTCACAAGAGTAAGGACTTGGAGAAACCTGTCCCGGCCTTTCACTCGGTGGTCTCACTTTGCTGAAGGTACTACACAGCAGGTCGAGTCCTAGAAGACTAGGGTGCTGGGCCAGCTGTGGCCCAGCTGTGAACCATCCTGCACAGCAGAGAACACCTCAGTCCATGACAGACTGTGGAAAAACCACAGTGAGGAAGCAGTCCTTCACCTCAGGGAGTCCGCTCTAAGTCAGGCTCAGCACACTTTTCTGGAAAGGGTCAGGTGGTAAACACTTAGGCTCTATCTCAGATACTTATGCTTCTTTTTAAACAAACCTTTAAAAGCATAAAAACCACATTTAGCTGGAGGCCTATACAGAAAGAGGACAAGGTCTGGATTTAACCATGCACCGAAGTTTGTTGCTCCCTTTTTCTAGATAGGGAATGAAGTTCTCGTTATATACAGTGAATTTGATAAAGTCAGTACTGTGGACCTAACATCACATGGTATCACTTCTTTGCTTTTTTTTAAGTCTTTTTTCTTTCTTTCTTTTTTTTTTTGTAGTATTGGCAGTTGAACCCAGGGCCTCACACATACTTTGCAAGTGCTCTATCCGTGGGTTGCACCCCAAGTCCATTTCTTACTTCCTAATTTTGGAGACAGCATCTTGCTAAGTGACACAGGCTTCCTCTAGCCTTGAACTCACGATTCTCCTGCCTCAGACTCCCAAGCTGCTGGGATTAAATGTGTGAGCCCTGGTGCCTGGCTGTTTCTCTTCATCTATTCACCAGCCCCACCACCATCAACTGTTCCAATTACTGGCAAAGTTCACTGAGCTCCTGACTATGTGTGGGATCCTGGGTTGGAGTGGTGGCTATAAAGAGGCAAATATGCAATCCTACCCTTACCAACGGCACACCGTAGTTGGAGTGAGAGGACTGAATCATAAATAGTAACAGACGAGTCTATTCTTCAAGAATCAAGTAAGTATGGTGATAGTATGTGCTATGAGATAACTAATTTTTTAAACAAAAGGAGACAAAATGAGATGCAGCAAGATTTGGATCTTTTGTTCCAACGGCAAGGAGTTCATAATTAAATAACTTAAGGACCATGCTTGGCCATGGATTGTGGCAATGTTTTTAACCTGTGTTGGCCAGGGCTGGTGCCAGTCCTGTGCCCCCCTTAGGAAGATGTGAGCAGGGGACAGAGGCCATGCAAACTCTAAGAACTCTGAGCACTAAGTGTTTCTCAAACCTGTCCAGCCACAGAAACAGTTTTCAGAGTCAAGCTTATTTTAGATCACCAGCATTTCCTCAGAGTACCTTAGGAACTCTTCTTGTAGACCTGAGGAGCCAGGAGCAAGCAACTGGGCTCCTTCAAGCTTTCCTTCATACAAGAATCATTAATTGCTTAGTATTTCCTCAGTGGCTAGGGATACTGAGCATTTTTTCATGTGTTTATTGGCCATCTGGGTTTCACAGTGTAGCTGTCACTTAATCGAGATCTTGAAATTGTAGGAAGATTTTTTTTTTCCAGGCACAAGAATAAAAAGGATATTCCAGATACAAAGGAACCCAGGAGTAGAACTGCTGGGTTGCATATGATCAGAAACCAATGGTACTGAAGGTAGGACTGGAAGCTGCCCTGAAGGAATTGGCAAGACACAAGGCTCCAGGAATTGACGGAATGCTAATAGAGATGTTTCAGCAAACAGATGCAGCACTGGAGGTACTCACTTGTTTATGCCAAGAGATTTGGAGAACAACTACCTGGTCAATTGACTGGAAGAGATCCATATTTGTGTCTATTCTCAGGAAAAGGGATCCAATTGAATGTGGAAACTACTGAATGATATCATTAATATCACATGCAAGTAAAACTTTGCTAAAGATCATTCAAAAGTGACTGCAGCAGTATATATACAGGGAACTGTTGGAAAATCAAGTGGGATTCAGAAGAGGGCACGGAACCAAGGACATCATTGCTGATATCAGATGGATATTAACCAAAAGCAGAGAATACCAGAAAGATGTCTATCTATGTTTTATTGACTAAGCAAAGGCATTTGACTGTGTGGATCATAACAAATTATGGATAACATTGCGAATAATAGGAATACCTGAGCACCTAATTATATTCGTGAGGAATCCATACATGGACCAGGAGGCAGTTGTTCGAACAGAACAAGGAAACACTGCTTAGTTTAAAGTCAAGAAACATGTGTGTCAGGGTTATATCCCTTCACCATACCTCTTTAATCTCTGTTGAACAAATAATGAGGGAAGCTGGACTTTATGAAGAACAACGGTATCATAAATAGATGAAGACTCATTAACAGCCTACATTATGTAGATGACACAACTCTGCTTGCTGAAAGTGAAGAGGATTAGAAACATTTACTGATGAAGATCAAAGAACACAGCCTTCAATATGAATTGGGCTTCAACATCAACAAAACAAAAATCTTTACAATTGGGTCAGTATGCAACTTCATCATAAATGGAGAAAAGATCGAGGTTGTCCATGCTTTCGCTTTACTTGTTTCTACAATCAACACCCGTGGAAGCAGCAGTCAAGAAATCAAAAGATGCATCGCATTGGGAAAAGCTGTTGCAAAAAGACCTCTTTAAAGTGTTGAAAAGTAAAAATGTCACATTGAAGACGAAGGTACACCTGACTCATGCCATGATATTTTCAGTTGCATCATGTTTGTGAAAGCTGGACATTGAATAAGGGAGACAGGAAAAGAATTGATGCTTTTAATTATGGTGCTGAAGGTAAATACTGAATACACCATGGACTGTCAAAAGAACCAGGAGATCTGTCCTAGAAGAAGTACAAGCAGAGTGCTCTTTGAAATCAAGGATGGCTAGACTGTGTGTTATGTACTTTGGCCGTGTTGTCAGGAGGGACCAATTCCTGAAGAAGGACATCGCATTTGTGAGGTGGCAGGTCAATAACAACAAAAAGAAGACCCTCAACTAGATGTATTGACCCAGTGGCTGAAACAATGGGGTTAAATATAAAAAAGATTGTGCACCTGGCACAGAATTGGGGAGTATTTCATTCTGTTGTACACAGGGTCGCTATAAGTTGGATCCAACTCAAGGGCACCTAACAACAAGCTATCATGACAATACACAAACTTTACTTGCTGGCTTCCCCAGAGCACAGGGGATGGGCTGTGGGAAGCTGCATGAAAGGGCGTGCTGTACCTGACTCTGAACAATGTGCAGGGAACCTACTAAGAAGAGAGTCACACACTGTCTGCAGAAGCTGGAAGACACCTTACAGAGTACACATTTTACTTGGGGCAGGAAGGATGAGTAGGAGTTTGCCAGATGAACAGGTTGGGGTGTGGGAAGCAGAGAACATCTGTACATGTGAAAGGCATTATGGGTAGAGAAATCAGCAAGGATTAATGTACAAGAAGAGCAACGATTCATGTGTAGTGCACGACAGAGCATACATCATAGGGGACTAATTAAGAAATAAAGGGTGTGATTACACCCATTAAAGCACACACCTTCTGCCCAAAGATGAGGAATGAACGACAAGAAGAGAGACTGGACTACATTGTAAAGGGTCACACAGCGATTCACTCAAGGTCTTTTGCTCAAAGTAATTGGCACAGGGCAGCTATTTAGCAGGAGACCACGCTATATGTCACTGTCTAAATGAGGACAATTCCCACCTGACTTTAATTTGTACGTTAGTCAAAACCTTTATTGAGAACCAGGAACTGAGCCGGCAGCTCCCAAAGCCTCTCCTTGCTTTGCCTAGGGCACCTGTTTAGTTTCCACTTGGGACAGCACAGCGGACGCGGCCTCTTCTCTCTGGGAGGTGTGAGACCCAGTGGCCTCCTTGCCATCTTGACAGTGACTCACACCCCTTCAGAGTATGACCTGCTTGCCTGAGACCTGCTTGGGCAAAGTGGTGTCTCTGGGCTTAGGATGCGCTGCTCGCCCTCCTCCCTGAGCTTGGCCTCTCTTCTTCCTGTCAAATCCGTCCGGCCAGACAGCTTCTTTCCACAGCCAACACAAATCTCACTGCTTAAGAAATCTGCCTGATTATCTTGAGATTCAAACCTTAGTCTAGCTGTGATGATGGTGGACAGCCGGCCCAAATTACCTTAGCCCCAGTTTCCTTATTTACAAAATGGGATACTAATATTTTTTATTAAGGTAGTTGTAAGGATTAAATAAAATAAGTAAACAGCTAAGGACTGTGGCATATACCTATAATCCCAGCGACTTGGGAGGCTGAGGCAGGAGAATCGCAAGCTCGCTAGAGGCAGCCTGCGCAATGTGGCAAGATCCTGTCTCAAAATAAAAAATAAGAAATGGACTCGGGGTGCAAGTCAGTCGTAGAGCCCCTGCCTAGCATGTGAGAAGTCCTCCATTCAACCCTCTAATAGTGTCAAAAGAAATAAATAAAAATAAAAGACAGAAATTATCATCCTGCTTGGCATACATCAGGTGCTCAATGGTAGATAAAAGTACAAGCTAACATTTATTAACTCACTACAAGTATTTTACCTGTTTCAACTCATTTTATCCTCACAACAACCCTACAAGGTAGCTAGCATTAATTTTCCTGTGTTACGGGCAAGGAAACTAAGGCACGGAGAAATTAATTAAGCACATGCTCAAAGTCACACAGCTGACACGGGCAGTTTTCAAACACAGGCAGTCTGGCTACAGACTGAGATCTGGAGTACTGCTACGCCACCTGACCATATCATTTACCACACTGAACTTACTGCTGATCTCATTAACTCTGACCTGCCCTGGTTCAGCCAGCTCCTTTTTCATGTTCACACAGGCACCCCAGCCTGCTGCTAAGCTCCCTGAGGGCAGAGGCTTTCCTACTGCTTCTCTTAAACAACCCTCTCTGTGAACTATATAATGGATAATACCTCTGTTGACAGATAACTCGACTGATCCCCTCACTGACTTCCACAAATGCTTCTATCTATTGGTATTGGCAATTTCAAATCTGTTTGGCAGCAGGCAGAAAAGGGCTCCCAGGGCAGGCCTCAGGTTGCCATCATTGGAAAGTCCTGCTTCTAAGGTTAGCCTTGGACTGATGTCTGAGAACTTGGACTTTGGAGAGGTCACTCCATCCTAATTGCAAAAAGCAGTCCTCTGCATTTGCACTGTGTGTACAAACAAGGAGGGCTGAGGGTGGCTCAAGGCTGGATTCTGAGAAACTGGAACTGTGATGTGCGCTAAGTAGGCGGTCCTGTGTCACTTGCCCCAGTAAAATCCCTGGGCTGTGTGTTGCTGATGAGCTTCCCTGGGAGAAAATACCACAGCCCTCCTGAGTCATGCGCTGTGAGACTTCCAGGGAGAAGGCTCCTGGACGGTGGCCCCGGGTCCCCTCCATACTCTGTCACGCAGGCCTTTTCCCTCTGCTGTTTTGCTCTGCTTCCTCTCAGTCTGAAAGGCCACAGCCGGGAGCAGGGCTGAAAGCTGAGTCTTGCGAGGCTTCCTAGCGAGTCAATGGAGCAGAGGGCGTCATGTTGGGGACCCCGACACAGTGAGAAGAAAGGAAATTTCTCCCCAAACATTATGTACTGGAAGAACGTCCTGAGGGCTCTCCAGAGCTGGTTTAGACATGATCACAATCTGGAGCTCACGGCTTCACAGATGTTTTAAATCCCTAAGCCACATCTGGCAGCTGCCACAGATGTCACAGTGTGGGGACAGCTGCTGCGCTCCAGGAGTCTGTATGCAGCCAAAGAGGGAGACGGACAGATACACACACAGGTGCTTTACAGAGATGCACGTTGGCGCCTGGCTCTGCCGCCTTGGAAGAGCCATTCGACCTGCTGGGGCTTCAGCGTCTTGCCCACAGCGGGATGCGCAGAAGAGCGCCTACGTACGGTCTGGCTACTGACTGAGATCTGGGCTACTTCTACACCACCTGGCCGTGTCATTTCCCGCCCTGACCTTACGACTGATCGCACTAACTCTGACCTGCCCCAATTCAGCCGGCTCTTTATTCATGTTTACGCAGCAACCTAGCCTAGGTGGTGGCCTGGAGGGACGGCGGTGCCTGTTCAGAGCACATGGCTTCCCGCAAGCACCCTGTCCTGCTGTCAGTGACCCGAAGAGGCCAGCTATGGAGCTGTTCCCTGAGAAAACCCCCCCGGAGTCAATGAGGAGGGCCGGGTAGGGTGTGGGGCACAGAGACTGCTGTAAAATGCCTAAGTGGCCCATAGGGTGTGGGGCACAGGCTGCTGTGCAATGCCTAAGTGGGATTATTAACCCCACCTCAGGGGGTTATTAAGAAACAGAATGGGCAAGGGCACAGCTCTGAATCAGCAGCCTGGGCTTGATCCCAGCTCAGCTACTCCCTGACTGAGGCACTGTGGGGTGAGTTTCCAACCTGCCAAGCCTTAGCGTTCCCTTCTGTAAACTGACAGAGTGACCAAACCTGCCTGGTGAGTTGGGGGGAGCTCGTTACTACTGTTAACCGAGGCAATACTTACAATCTCTTCTTATCCACCACTCGTTTAACTCGGATGGCTCTCTGTTCTGAGTAAAGTTTACACACTCCTGTTGAGGGGGAAAACACCAGAACAGAGACCGTTAAAATGGCTCCTCAGGAAAAAGTACCACAAACCGTGATGAAACACTATAGTCTTCAGCTTGTTGTTGTTGTTAGGTGCTGTCGAGTCAGTATCTGACTCAGTGACCCTCATAGGGTTTTCAATGGCTGACTGTTTTGGGATTGCCTTGGGAGTGGATTGCCAGGCCCTTCTCCCATTTTTGTGGTGCTGGGAATTGAACTCGGGACCTCAGAGACTGCAGCGCAGCGTTCTACCAACTGAGCTAAGTCCCAGCCCAGTCTTCAGCTAACAAAGCTACATTCTGAATTATATCTATTATGGAATAAGAGAAAATGAAATACGTTTTAAGTAATCTTCAATGAAGTCCAAAACAGCAGTCCTGTGCTCCTTCACTTGCTGGGAGTGTATCTCCTTGTGGGCTGTAACAGAAAGGACAATATTCAGGCCTTTGCATTCAAGGATCCTAAAGAACAATTCGTCAGCTCCCTTGGAGCAGTTTCTATATTCAAAGCACTTTTTAAAACAGCTATAAAACAAGTCTTGGGGTAAGCGGGATGACATTTTTAAGAGTAAGATTTATTAGGCTTTACCAGAGTGTGAGATTAAATCCAGAGGAAACTACAGCTGAATAATTTATGGTTTATTATAGCACTTGGGGAGTGTGTTTGATGCAGTCCCTGTCTTGAACGCTGACCCTGGCTGTATTAACAGCGTCCAATGACCTTCAAGTAACACGCCTACATCAGACCTCAACTACCTGCTCCCCCTGCCTGCGCCTGCACTGTGTTTCAACTTGGAATGTCCCGTCCTCTCCTGTTGGCCACTCATATTCCAAGGGTCCCTTAGTCAAAGGTGCACTTTTCAGGAAGAAACTTTCATGGTGCCTAGTCACAAGAATGCCTTTGACCAGACACAGAAGCCTGGCAGAAAAGACTTACGAGTCCTGAAGTCTGTGCCACTTATTTTGGCAACACAGCCAGCACTTGTGGAGGTGGTGGGGGCAGGCCTTCTGCTAGTATGGCACATTGTTGTTGTTGTTGTTGTTAGATGCTGTCAAGTCAGTATCTGACTCATAGTGACCCTCATAGGGTTTTCAATGGCTGACTATTTCGGGATTGCCTTAGGGGTGGATTGCCAGGCCCTTCTCCCATTTTTGCGGTGCTGGGAATTGAACTCAGGACCTCAGAGACTGCGGCACAGCGGTCTACCAACGGAGCTAAATCCCAGCCCAGTATGGCACGTAGAGGCTGCAAATGAGCTACACTGCAAATCTGCTCGCACCTGTTTTATGCATGAAGAAAACTAAGGTTCAGAGGCAACAAGTGGCCGAAGACCACGATCTTACACGGAACTGCACGTTCATGTGCATTTTATAGATATCTCATGAACGTGCAAGGTGTGATCAAAAAATAGGGTGAATGTCTAAATTTAAAAATGTGTCGCTCACGAAAGCGAGAACTGCTTCAGAAAATGGCAAGAATGGTGAGTCAGGGACAGTCTTTTGAAGGGGAGTAATGACAATATGTCCTTTACTGCCATAAATTTTTTCTTTAAATATTCACCATTTTTCTTGTTTAGACCTAGTGTGTGCCCTTAAGAGTAGGGTATGTGATTTATGTTTTTACCATAGGGCTGAGTAGCCTGAGATTCACATGAGGATCCAAGGACTCTGTGGAATTATGCACAGAATTTTGTGTGAATATTGGTTTTGCTGGCGAGAGTGTCCATAGCTTTCGCCAGACTCTCCCCGGGGTCCAGCAGAGCTCTCACAGAAGCTTCCCAAACACAGGTTCCCAGAAGCGCACCAGGGCAATGTTTAACTCTATAGCATTAGTGTACGTCATGTACCCTCCCATGTAGGAAGAGAACTGAGGAAGAGAGATGGTTGGGAAGCCATCCCAGTGCCAGAATGAGAATCAAACTCAATGAAAGGGAGAGAATAATAGCCTCTGAATACAGGCACGGTTCTAAGTATACTGTAAGAATTTAACTGAATATTTGCTGGGTGCAGCGGTACAGCTTGTAATCCTAGCCACTCAGGAGGCAGACACAGGAGGATTGCACCTTAGAGGCTAGAGGGAGCCTGTGTAACTTAGTGAGACCTTGACTCAAAATTAAAAAATGGGCTGGGGGTGCAGCCTAGTGGTATCACAGTTGTAAAATATGTGCGAGGCCTTGGGTTCAACCTCCAAGTACCACCACCACCACAACAACAAAAATATATATGTATGTATATGTATGTGTGTATGTGTGTGTGTATATATACATAAAGATTTTAACTTAATTTTCATAACAACCCTAAGAGAGATATCTGGTAACTATCTGCATTTTTCAGATGAAGAAACTGAGGCCCAGGGAGATGAAGTGACTTCCTCTCATGACTAGAATGTGGCAGAGCTGGGGTGCATAGCTAAAGGCATTCCTCCCAACCATGAAGTTTGATATGAAAGTACCCTTTAGTACAAACAGAGCTTACATTACCCTCTTCCATCCCTATCCACATGCCATCAGCCCTGCTGCCTCAGTAAATGGCACAAAGAATCCAGGCACACATGCATGTGCCCACAAGCACACAAATAAACGCTGTGCACACACAACTTGTTTTCTCTGACCTTGGCCCACTGTAAACTTCTGGTTCTGTTTGGAGAGGTCCTTCTAATACCCTCCTCCCATTTGTTCAACCTGCATGATGGTCTTTTTAGGAGTTCGAACAGCTTGGGTTAAAACGCCGATCAGGACAGGCAGGACTGGAAAGTTTGGAACTCTACATCTCAGGAAGAATGTAGGAGGGAACTGGCAGTGGCTTAGCCATGTGAACCTTACTTAACCACCTGACAGACTCATGGCTGGCTGGCTGCCCCTCCCAGAGCACCTTACCTTCCGTTCTGAGCTGGTGAATTGCTTCTGAACAGGTCCTCATGAATATCTGAGCATCCTGGTCGATCTGGTCTCGCTCGGTGTCTGTCATCCTGCCGTACTCTGACATGATATGGCTAAAGGGAAAGAGGAAGAAGATGAGAGGGCAGCCGCACGTGACGTCACACTGCCATCTGAGTGGGGTGCTGAAGGGAAGAGAGGGCTTCCCCGACCAACTGGCATTCAAGCTAAGACTTCCAGGAAGAGAAGCTGGCCAGGGCAACAGGTGGATCAGGACACCCGGGAGGGGTGGCCTCCCGATGAGATCCAACAGAGGCACGCTGGTCTAACAGGCTGCAGCGTGCGGCCTCGTCAGGAAAGGAGGCTTTGATTCTAAGATCACTGGGCCAGCTGCACAACACAATGGCTGGAGGAGATTCATATTAGTTCACCCTGGGGCTCTCGAAATAGATGTGAGAAACTGGTTTTGGCTGCCATTTTTTTTGGTATTGACAAGCAGTCTTCAAAACTCACAATAACAAAAAGCCTGTAGAAACAAATTTCATCTCCCTTGATATTAAGTTAAACTATTCGAAAGCCACTGGGCTAGTAAGCACGTTTTCTTTCAGCAATACAGCAACTGGAAGCTCAAAATTGGGTAGGTTTTCTTTTTTATCCCCTTAATTACTATTGTAAGCTGAGGCAGCACAATCAGTAATGTAAGTTACCCTAATTGAACACTCTGTATTTTATAGCTAAAATTTAGAATTGCCAAACTGCAAGTTGAAAGGGGTCTTATATAATTGTTACTAGGTGCTGTGGAGTCGGGTTCTCAAATCATTCCAGTTCACTCCCTGGCCCAGCTGGCCACCAGTTCACACTGAGGACAAAATCGACGTCCAGATCCCTCCCATGCCCACGTGCTTCTTCATCCATTGCCTCTGGCCACGCTTTCCTCCCTGCTGACTCCCCACCAGCCAAGGATGCTACTGCTTTGGTCTGGACTAGATCTCAGCTTTGATGGCCTAGGATCCCCACAACACTCAACTGATGTTTGCTTTTCTTGGCTATGCTGGTTATTGCCTATTGTTGTACCACCCTGGCATCCGATCCCATCTGGACTCGGAAGCTAAGCAGGGTCAGATCCGGTTAGTCCTTGGATGGGAGACTGCCTGGGAATAGAGGGTGTTGTAGGCTTGGGAGAAGGATCTGGCACCCCACTCCCAAAACAAGCACCCAGCAAAAACCCAATGAATAGCAGAGAAGCACTGACATAGTGCCAGGCAAGGCACAGGGTTGAGCAGTGTTTTGTTCTGCTGTACACAGGGTTGCTATGGGTTGGACCTGACTTGATGACACCTAACAACAACTATAATGCTGGTTATTAGATTACCATCTCTCAGCTCCCAACTGCCCCCGCCTTCCCTGCTTGTGATAAGTGACAGGGGACCCACAAGTCCTACTGCAACTCTACTGCTATCTGTTCCTTACGCTGCTTTATTTTTCTTTATTGCATTTATCATTCCCTGAAGTAAATATTTACATCTATCTCCTCCAAAAAAAAATACAAACTTCATGAAGATGGGGACTATGTCTGGTTCCTTTCTGTTTCCCCTCCACCTACGACAGTGCGCAGCACATCATACGTGCGCTAACACTAACCAGCACTTAGGGTATGGCAGATGCTCCTCTCAGGGACCGGAGTGCACTTTGTGCACGTATTTAATCCTCACAATGCATCCATCCACTCACTTACGTACTGAAGCCTCACGGGAGAGGCACTGGGCCAGGGGCAGGGGGTGCAAAACTGAGGAAAGCTCGCTTCTGATCCCCACGGAAGGTTATAAAGCCTAAGAGAGACTGACACAGAAACACGGAGGGCAAGGCACCGTGGTGAGTGCTACTGATGTGGAAGTGGACACTGTGACCCGAGGTGGGGCGCGGTCAGCTCAGGCAGGGTGGTGCCAAGCGAGTGAAGGGGAAGGCCCTTCATACAGAGGGAGGTGGCGAAGAACAGTTACAAACCCCGACCCTGCGGGTGACGGTCAGAGGGACCACATCCCATGCGTCCCACACGAGGGCGTGTCTAGTGAAGGGAGGAAAGGAGCACGCAGGCAGGTCCCAAGCAGAGCCAGCGGCGCTCCCGGCATCTCACAGTCACGTGATTAGTGTCCCCGCACTCAAGATGCCGCATGCATATTTGTATTATTTTTCAAATAAACGTGGATGGTGTTGTAAGTATATACTCATTTAAAATTGTTACTATAATGGCTGTTTCTCTAACATCAATGACAGTGATCATACAAAATACAGACAGTCCGCTGTCAATTGGAATGGGGTCCTAGTCCTATAACAGCTAGGGCCAATTGATGTCATTGGAGGATTCTTCCTCGATGGTGGGTGGCCTGGAAGCCGATGAATCCAGACCTCAGGCGCCCTCAACCACAATTAGGTGGCCACTGCCAGGGTCTAGGAAGAGACGAAGAGAGGCTGGGTGCAGGCAGTGTTCATGGGGGAACAAGAGGTGACAGAGCCGAGAGGTACTTAATAGGCAACATGGCTAGCCCGGGTGAAGGCAAAGGAGAAACCCCGGACAAGGACTGGCTCACTGAGTGCACGTCACCCTGCGGAAGACAGACGGCGGCTCAGGGCTGGAAGGCAAGACCTTATGGGGCTAGGGCCAAGATGGCCTGCCAAATTTAGGGCCTTAACACGAGGACATGGAATGGCTAAAGGAGGGATCCCACCTCTTATATTCTGCTATATTTCAAGAACATCACTAGATATACAATGGGGATTTGAAACACAGTCCCCAAAGTTCTGAAATACTAGCAGCATAGCTTTTGGCATCAAAGCAACACACAAGCCCCCACAGCTCAAGCTGACAGACATGTGTGGGTTTTTCAGATACCAGCAGGCCCAACCATGGTGGACAGGTCTCAGCTGAACTTCCAGACTAAGACAGACTAGGGGGAAGGGTCCAGCAGCCCACTCCCAAAACAATTAGCCTAAGAAAACCTTATGAGTAGCAGAGAAGCACTGTTAAATAAAGTGCTGGAAAATGAGCCCCTCACACTGGAAAGCATTCAAGAAACAACTGAGGAAGAGTTGCCTCCTCAAAGTAGAGTCGACCTTAATGATGGGAATGGAGTAAACCCCTGTGACCTGTTTTCACTGATGTGGCATGACTGAAAATGGGAAGAAAGACAGTGACTGCAACAATAGGCTCAAACATAAAAAGACTGGGTACATGGCCCAGTGTGGAGTATTTTGTTCTGTTCTTGCTAGGGTTGCCATGAGTCGGATCCAACTCAATGGCACCTAACAACAACAAACACGAAAAGTTATGAAGGCTTGCTGATGATGCAGGCTCCAATTAAGTTATCATAACAAATGGTTACTACTTTGAAAAGGTTAACTATCTTGTAAATAACTCCAAAACATATGTCCTCAGTGGACATGTACATATAAACAGCAAATTTTAATTTTATTTCCTCTATTATGTACAGAGAAATAATTTTGTTACAGCTCCCAATTTTTCTCAATATTAGATTTAATTAGGGGAGACTATGTCAAGTATAGATTTTGTCAATTTATTTCAAGGAGCAAGGAGGAAGAACTGGGTAGCAAATGTTTATTTATTGATTCAGAAAGGAATATATTTACCTTTATTATTTGGTTGATTAGTATATTAAAAAATGATAAGTGCAAAATCAAAACCCCACTGCCATTCTTCTCCTATTAACTTAATATACAAGTAGATAGTCCCAGAGGATAGAGAAGAGGATAGGGAGGACAACAAATGTTTTATACTCTATTGTGCCAGTTACTGAAAAGGTATGGCAAAAGTTAAAGACGACCAACTCATTTCCGCCTTAGACATTAAATTAACATAAATTTCACAACATATACAGAGCATGTAATATATACATTATGAAGTTAGTCAATATGCATTATGAAATTAATCTGTTAATGCCTGCTCTAGGCTACTGATATGAACAAAAATATAGACTGTGCTTTCAATAAACTCTGTGACAATAGGTAACTCCTACAGATTTGTCTATTGTACATACTTTCTATCATAAAACAAGGCTTGACACTGATCACTATTCCAAGCGCTCCATATACATTTACCTACTTAATTCTATGAGGTAGGTACTATTACAATTCCCATTTTACACACAAAGCAACTGAGGTACAGAGAGGTTGTGTAGCCTGCCAAGGCTACACAGCTGGTCATTAGTGGAGCTGGGATCTGAGGCAGTGCAGCCTGCTCTGGAGTCCTGGGCTACTCCATCTTCTAGGGCATCTCTCATGTCATAAAAAGCAGGACAGCAGAAGAGCCTGACACTGGCTTCCCACTAGCTGTGACGGAGGAAGTGAATTTTGAAAGGCAGAGTGCAGCCATGGATGGCAAGAGCAGACACTCTTGAGTAGGTAACAATGGAATGGGGGAGGGGGAGCCTGGTTGGAGAGTAGTGAGTGGTTCAAACTGGCCAGGGTACAGGACAGGTGGAAGGGATGAGTCCTTGGTGGCCTCTAGAGCTAGTCAAGGGAGCTCTACTCTGCAGCTGGGGATGAGAAATGCAGTGATACCACGTCAGATGGAGCAGAAGCAGGAGATCAGGTCGTGGGGTACTGGCTTTAGACAATGATCTTACCTTACTCATCTCTGTGTCTCTAGTGCTAGGTAACAGGTAGGGCATGGAAAACTTTAGTTAAAGAGCTGTCAAAGGAAGCAGCTGCTGGGCATGGTTGTGCACATCTGTCACCCCAGCACCCAGGAGGCCGAGGCAGGAGGACCGAGAGTTTGAGGACAGCTTGGGCTACATAGCCAAGACCCTGTCTGAAAAACCAAACCCAATAAAAGAGAGGTAGATGGAAGGAAGGAAGGAAGGAAGGAAGGAAGGAAGGAAGGAAGGAAGGAGAGAGAAGGGAAGGGAAGGGAAGGGAAGGAGGGAGGAGCAGGCACTGGCAGGGCTTGGATGACAGGAGATTAGAAAGAGGAGAGGATCTGAGATGCAAAACTGAGGAACAGAATAGATGCTGGAGGCAAAGCATCATCAAACCCTGAGATCTGGGACCTGGGTGAGCAAAAGGCAGTAACAGACATGAAGAACACAGAAGGAAGCACAGAAAGCACTGGACATGTGAAAGAAAGAAACATCTAACACTTACCGTTACAATGCAACTTAAAAGGACAAGTAAGGCTCTTGAAAACAAGTGATCTAAGACCAACACTTTGTTTTGAAAGAAGAAACCAGGGAAAATGGTCTTCTAACAATTTTATGTTAAAATATTAAGGAACTCAAGGAGACTTTGAGGAATACTGGATCGCTTTCTGAAGCTCTCCAGTTTATTACGGGGAAGGGAAAAGTCACTGTGACATGTAGCACAATGGCTACAAAGTAAGGCAGGGCTAAAGGTAATCCCACTGTAACAAAATGCTAAGTGGGGAGTGGGCTGCCAGGTCCTTCTCCTATCTTGTTGTTGTTGTTGTTGTTAGGTGCCGTCGAGTCGGTATCCGACTCATAGCAACCCTCATAGGGTTTTCAATGGCTGACTGCTTCAGGATTGCCTTGGGAATGGATTGTCAGGCCCTTCTCCCATTTTTGTGGTGCTGGGAATTGAACTTGGGGCCTCAGAGACTGCATCGCAGTGCTCTACCCACTGAGTTAAATCCCAGCCCTTCTCCTATCTAGCATTTAATAATCTGATAAATCAATAATCAAATACTTTGTGAGGAACCTAATCAATGTATGAGTCTGAACTAGAGACCATGGGTTGATACACAGCTGCAGCTGGACTCCTAGCAAGTCCCTCCTGAATTGACTTTACCCTCATCCCCGCTCCAGAGCCTTCTCCAGAAAGCGTAAGGCACACGTATAAGCAGGGAATGAATGCACCTGGCCGGGATGGGTCTTTCCCCAGAAGAAAGGGGATGAGCTGAGCACGGGCTCTTCCTCCCAGCCCTGGCTAGGAGACCAGTATCTTCTCCTCTCCTGGTGTAGCCCTTTCCAGATCCCTCCCAAACCTCCACATTTCAGAGGGAGAGCTGGAAGGATAGAAGGAAGTCCACAGCCTCTTGTGGAATGGATGTCCTTCCTGTGGGTGAAACTTGGAGGGGAGAGAGAAGCATTTTCCTACCCCAACACTCCTTAGCGGAAGCCCTTATTCTATTTACTGGTCCGTGGCCATGGTCACTCCACCTGAGGCAGAAATCCCAAAGCGCGACATCAGGTGAGGGGCCAGCTCAATGCCTCCTTCCCAACGCTGCAAGGGTTGGCAAGGGTGGATCTTCCAGGAGGTGAAAGGTGGTGAGCAGAAGGCCAGAAGCCTCACACTTATCCCTAGAAACAGAGACTAAAGCCTGGCGCGGTGGTACACGCCTGTAATCCCAGCGACTCAGGAGGCAGAGGGAGGAGAGGCAGTCTGCATAATTTAGCGAGACCCTGTCTCAAAGAGTAAAAAAGAAATGGGTTGGAGGTGCAGCTCAGTGGTACAGCACTTGCAGAGCATGCAAGCATGAGGCCCTGGGTTCAACCCCCAGAACCACACACACACACACACACACACACACACAAACACACACACGCACACACACAGAACTAGAGATTGAAGGGTCAGGGTGTCACAGACCAGAAAGGTGCTCCCTTCTAAGTGAATGTGCGTCCCACTAACAGAGTAGACCCATAAAGGACTGATTCCAAGGATGCTGGATCAACACCCTCTGCTCCACATTTTTATTTAATGGAAATTTAGCTCAGTGAAGGTGAAAAGGTATAAAAGTTAATTTAATAAAACTGATTACTCAATAGCAGGTGAGGTTTCTTTAGGACACACATACACAGGCTAACTTTTTAAATGGGAAATCGGCAGTATTGTTTATTATTTTAGTTGCAACAACAGAAACCAAGGAAGTTTTTCTCCCAAGTGGCATTGTTTTGCTGCCAGGATATTGTGGAAAAGGTACACTGGCCACAAGCGGAGAAATTATTTTTAATTAAGGTCTTTCAGAGACCCAGCCAGAGGCTACTGAGGTTGCATGCTGCTCGGCTCTAGTAAAATGTCATTATTAAAAAAAATTAAACAGATCAATAAAGTCTCAGCTCCACATTCTGGAAAACACTATGGCTTCCTAATTATGTCCAACTAACAAAGCCTCACAGGTCCGAAGGCAATATTTATACACGTATTCTCTCGACTGCACGATTACTCTCCATATAAAATGCTCCTAGGAGCAGGCCCAGGCCAGCCCTGCTCTAGGAGGGAGGGCAGTGAAAAAGAAGGGCAGGAACACTCTCCCCGCTCACAGGAGGAGCCTGACGGGAGAGGAGGAGGGCGGCCTCTCTCCACCTGGAGGGGGTGGCACAGCGGGGCATGCTCACACCACGGGCCTCGGGTTTCTGCAGGCATAGCTTCCCCACAGGGAAACCTGCCTTTCTCCCTCCCCAGCCTCCCCACGACAGCGGGCACTTCTCTGATCAGCGCCCTGGCCCAAAGAATGGGCCCGAGGCTAACCTCGACTCTTTTCTCCTTTCTTCTTGGGATCCATCTGCCTAAAGAGAGCAGAGGTTCTGTGCTGGTCCCCTCATATGCTGAGAAGGGGCCTGGTCTTGCTATCTGGGCTCCAGGGATGGCGACTGTGTGGTGGCACTAACTGCTAAGTGAGTCTATCGAATTCAGGAGCAGGGTAGTGGAAGGTCACTCACCCAGACCTGAGCTCGGTCTGCCAACCTAGACTTGACTACTGAGAAAGCAGACAAGACATTGTTCTCTGTCAGGGTGACGCAGGAAGCAGAGTTTGGCTCAATAATCACGCCCCACACATTGTCACAGCCCATGTATGGAGTTTCAGCTCAGTCTCCACTCACCAAGGAACTTCTGTGAGCCGGGAACTCTCACACACACCTCAGTTAATCACCACCAGAATATCATCCATATCTTACCAAGAAGCAAGCAAGCACAGCCATGTCCCATGAGCTGTACACACTCACATGACTAACATGGCGGACCCGGGATGAAGTGGGACTGGCTCCCAAGCCCATGCTCTCTCACGGGGACCAAAGTGGGCAGAGAAGCCAGGGTGCATAGGTTGGCACTGCACTGCTGGCACCGGGAGAAAGAGCAGAAGACTGGCGGACAAAAAAGCTGCAGGGCGACAGCTCTGCGTGAGGCTCAAAGACAGAATAAACAACGTGGTTACGCCACACAGGCCGCACGGGGCAGAGCTGGGGCTGGGAACCTCAGGGATTCCGGTCCTCAATCCCAGAGTCTGCAGCCACTGAAGCTGGGAAGGGGAGGCTCGGGCCCCTGGCCAGCTGTGGTGCTGGGAACACTGGGCATAGTGCGAGGCTGGCGGGTTGGGGCTGACACAACCACCCCAGCACTGCCGTCCCATCAAGAGCATAAGCAACGGCGGTACGTGCAGAACTGCACCTGGGACGACTAAGCCGCTGTTCCTGCACTGCCCTGCAGGGGCGCTGTCGCCTCAGGACCCCTCAGCCACTGCCTGGGTGACCGTCACTCCCACTGCTGGTTCTGCAAGCTGTTTCTGAGAGGGCCAGACATGGGTATGTCACATTTTGCCGGCCTTATCATCTGCCACAGCTACTCAACGCAGCAGGTGTGGCTTTGTGACAATACAACTCTATTGTGGCTTCTGAAATTTGAACTATATATGATTTTCCCATGTGGTAAAATATTTTTATTTTTTCCCAACCATTTAAAAGTATTCTAAGCCAGCAAGCTGTACAGAAACAGACAGCAGGCTGCCTCTGGCTTGTAGGCTAGAGTTTGCTGACCTCCGGTTTAGAAGAAGACACTGAATTTCACAGATTAGATGGCTTCCTCAGATTCACATAGCTTCTAAGAGGTGGCCTGAGCCAAACTGACATTCACAGCATTCACTTTTTTAAGGCAGGGGTAAGTTAACGGTGGACTTTTACGAAAGGTCTCCACAACTGCACCTGTAACCTCAGTTACCAGAGACTAAAGAAAGGAGAGACTACAGCTGTACCAGCCTAGCATATGATCTTGTCAGATCTTGGAAGCTAAGCAGGGTTGGGCCTGGTTAGTCCTTGGATAGGAGACAGCTAGGGAACACCAGGCGCCGTTGACTTGGGAGAAGGACCTGGCAGCCCACTCCCAAAACAATCAGCCATCGAAAACCGTATCAACAGCAGGAAGCACTGACAACAGTACCAGGTATGGCACCCTGTCAGATAGTGCTTTGTCTGTTGTACACAGGGTGGCTATGAGTCAGACCCGAATGGATGGCATCCAACAACAAAAGAAAGGAGTGGAAATTGACAGGTTTATATCAATTTTAGGGGCTGGGGTTTAGCTCAGCTGGTAGAGTGCCACTCTGCACTGAGCACCAGGGTTCGATCCTCAGGACTGCAAAAAAATGGGAGAAGGAAGTGGCAATTCATTCCCGAAGCAATCCTGAAACAAGCAGCCAGTAAAAACCCTATGAGGGTTGCTAAGAGTCAGACAGAACTCAATGGCACCTAACACCACCACCACAAGTACATCTTTGGAAATAGGATTTACACTGCCATCTAGTGCTAACCATTTTATCATTGATTGATTGATTGATTGGTTATGGTACTCAGGAGTTGAATCCAAAGCCTCAAATATAGTTTTTGCAAGTGCTCTCTACCAGTGGGCTGCACCCTCAGGTCATTTTTATTTTTTTGAGTCAGGCTCTCGCTAAGTTACATAGGCTGCTTCTGGCCTTGAACTCACAATCCTCCTGCCTTTGCCTCCCAGGTCAGTAGGACTACAGGCACGTACCACTGCGCCCAGCTGGAACCAACTATTTTAACTAAGAACTTAAAAATAAGGTTTTCTTCGTACTCTGCAATCAGGATAATGATTTTAGTATTTCAAAATCCTATAAACGAGGCTGGGCGTGGTGGCGCATACCTGTAATCCCAGTGACATAGGAGGTGGAGGGAGGAGGACTGCGAAGGTGAGACCAGAGGTAGACTCTGTCTTAAGGTAAAAAATTTAGAAGGGGCAAAGGGCTTGGGGTGCAGCTCAATGGTGGAGTGTTCGCAAAGTATGTGGGAGACCCTGGGTTCGGTCCTCCAGTGCCATAAACAAACAAACACCACAAATGAAATATGGCCAAAGTGTAAAATGGCCTACATCAAATTTAAGTACGGAAAGCATAGGGATTGTTCAGAATTCACCTGGGGTACAATTATCTTCCCAGCAGAAGAACTTAAATGAAATCTTTCCATTTTTGCACATATTGGGTTTGTTTTTTGCTGTTTGTTTTTTCGAGACAGGGTCTCACTATGTAGTCTGGCCTCTAACTTGTAACAACCCCCCTACCTCAGACTCCAGAACGCTAGGGTTACAGGAGTGTGAGCCACACCTGGTGACAGATTTTTTTTTTTTTTTTTTTTAAGCAGATGGCTCCTTTTACAGCCTCTTTGTGAGAGGAAAGTTTGTGAAGTGCAAACACGCCTTGTCTCGTAAAGACGAAACCTCAGGAGGATGCTCCTAATGATGTCATCTATGGCAAATGTCACAAACTCACATAAAATACCTTTGATGAGCCTTCGAGTGCAGTGTCACACAGAAGCCGGCTATGAGCGGAGCTGGAGATAAGACACTGGACTCGCAATAGCCCTGTGTGTATCGAGAGCTGGAATCTACTCCAGAAGCTATTTTGGAAACTTTGGTCAGAATGGGTTTTTAAAAAAATCAACCCTGTCTTTCCAAACGGCGCTGAGGGGACTTGCATCATTCCTTCCTGTGTCCAATAAAAATGCACTGAGTCAGAAACTGTCTTTTCCTCTGCATGTTTCCCAACAGGGCAGAAAGAGCTGCTTACCCGAGGCTGGTGGCTAGCACAGCGACAACCTGGAAGTGAAGACGCACTGAGGAACTACGGACCTCACAGAGAGAGGACGCTGTGAACACAGGTGAGACGCGGCGCTGAGCGCACAGACTCCGCGGTCAGATCGCCAGCCTGAGCCCTTCAGCCCCAGCTGTGTGATCTCCAACTTTGCTAATGGCTTAGGCATGAGATTGCTAGGTTATACACGTGGCAGGTGTGTGCTAAGTTTCCAAAGGTTCTGTCTCTGGGCTGCAGTGTCCTTCCTGCCAAGTAAGGACTAATGACAGGGTGTCCCGGATGTGAGGACCAAATGGGATACAGTATGAATTAGTGCTGTGGAGTACCTCACAGAGCAAGCATTCCAGATGGACAGACACGGGGCCGGGCAGACAGATAACTGCTGTGGTTTGGGTACAAAGTGCTCCTCAAAAAGGCTCACGTGCTGAAGCCTGGGCCCCAGATGGTGGTGCTACGGAGAGGTGACTGGAGCCCCAGGCTCTGACGTCACTGATGGGCTGTGAGGAGGTGGGGCCTGTCTGGAGGAGGAGGTCACTGGTGGCGTGTCTTCAAAGGGTACGCCTTGCCCTGGCCTGCTCCTGTCTCTCTCTGTTTCCTGGCCGCCATGATATGAGCGACTTTGCTTCTCCAAGGCCTTCCGCCATGATGTTCTGCCTCACCACGGGCCTGCGGCAATGACGCCTGCCAACCATGGCTGCAACCTGTGGAAAATAAACCTTTTCTCCTTCCAAGTGGTTCTCTCGGGTATTTGACAAAGGGATGAAAAATCTGACTAACACATAATGATAGGTTTGTTTTTTTTTTTAAATGTAAAGTAGAGTCAAATAAGACAAAAAGGGCCAGCACAACCTTTAGAGTTCTCATGAAGTAGATGAAGGTCAAAGGTCAAAGAGCCAAAAACATGGAAGAGTCAGAGGAGCTGAAAAATACAGCTGATCCTCCGTATTCATGTGTCCATTTACATGGGAGGGTTCAACACACCGTGTACTGCAAATATTCAGATAAGAATTGTGTCCACACGGAACACATACGGTCTCTGGTCGTTCTGCACCTAATTCAGTAGACCAACTGCTCACATGGTATTTACATTGCGTTATAAGGCATCTTGAGGTTATTTAAAGTATACATACGGGAGGATTCAAATGCAGTGCCATTTTTTATAAGGGACTTGAGCATCCAGGCATTTTGGTTTCCTCTGGTGTCCTGGAACCAATTCTCTGTGGATATCAAGGGACAACCACAGCGTAATGGAAGCCAAGGGAAACTGATGGAAGTTAATAGAGTCGAAGCCATTAGCAAAGTGGAAGAGCTGAAAAAAGGCTACTAAGGTATTCAACATCGTTGTTGAAGAAAGACAAATTTAAAACACAATGAGGCATCATTTCACACTTTATTTACAGTGGTTAAAATTAAAAAGCTTATCTATACCAAATATTGGCAAGGATGTGGAACCATCTCAACTCTCACTTTGCTACTGGGTATGTAAAATTCCTTTAGAAAATTGTTTGATAGTTTAGTTCAGAATGTTCTGCTCTGTGGCCAAAAGTGTTTCTACATTGCCCCCGGGTCCTCAGGCTTGGTAATTCATTTTAAAGCTTAGCACACACCTGCCACGTGTATAACCTAGCAATCTCATGCCTAAGTATTTATTCAAGGGAAATGAATACTTATGTCCATTCAAGACTTGCAGAAGATGCTCAGTCAGAGCAGCTCTATTTGTAATAGCCCCACCTGGAAACAACCCAATTTGCCTGGAATATAAATGAATAAACTAATTATGGTAATTTTGCACAATAGAATATTACAAAAATAAGTAAGAACAAACATGAAGGAAGGTGGATAAATGAGTGTATTCTACATGACTTCATTTACATTCAGCCTGAGTGCAAGCACTGGACTTGGTGAGCAGGAAGTCAGACATAAGCTTTGGGAGGAAAGTGATGGGCGCTGAGCTCTCCCTGCCTCGTAGGATTAGGGCAGAATGAATGAAAAGGAAGCAAAAGGTCACGCACTAGGGGGCCAGAAAACTACAGCCCTCAGGCCAAATCCACCCCCTAGGCCTGGCTGTAAACTACTTGAGAGCTAAAAGTATTTTTTACATTTTTTCAAAGGTTGTAACAAAACAAAACAAAA
Source organism: Pedetes capensis (assembly GCA_007922755.1). Lineage (NCBI taxonomy): Eukaryota > Metazoa > Chordata > Mammalia > Rodentia > Pedetidae > Pedetes > Pedetes capensis. Next base: position 34,324 of record VMDO01015590.1, read on the forward strand.
AACAAAGAATATGCGACAGAAAGCGCACATGGTCCCCAAAGCCTGAACTTCTTACCATCTGGCCCTTCTCAGAAGCCTGGGAGACCCTGATGTCTGGCAGTGAAGTGAAACAAAGGAACGGACAGTGTGTGTGGCTTAAGGCGGAAGCAAGGTCAAATGTGTAAGCTGAAGGGAAGAGAACAGAGCCTGACAGTAAGGGAGAGACAGGAATGGTGAACGCAGCAGTATTTCAGAAGCGACTGGAGTGATGAGACAGAGAACAGAAGTCGGGCAGTAGCCTTAGAAACACAAGGAGCTATTTCTGTACCACAGGTAGAAAGGAGGGAGGATGAGCGGCCGGGTGAGAGAGAGGCCACCGGGCTTGGAACTTCAGCGGAGGAGGCTGAGGAGCTGCCTCAGGGGCCTATCTGCCCACTCTGTGTAGCCACAAACCTCCCCAACACTGCTGTCCCCAGGGCCCATCGCCTGCCACAACATCACCTGCTCAGTGCTCGTCCATGCCCATCCGTGAGAGCGCACCAAGCTCCTAATGGCAGCAGCAGGCGGCTGTTTACTCCCTGCAGTGCTCTAAGAACCTAGAACAGCATGAGGCCATCAACAAACACTCCTGAATGAGTGAGCTAACTGGAAGACAGTGGGCAGGGGTTCTCCAAGTCAAGGCCGCCTGGCATTTTGGATCAGATATTTCCTCGGGGTGGAGAGCTGTCCTGGGGGTACAGGATATGGGGCACAACCACACCTCCAGCTACTCAACGCCAGGAGCACCTCTCCCCAGTCGGGACACGGAAAATCGGAAAATCACCTTTGGATGATGTCAAGTATCTCCTGAGGGCAAAAGCACCCATGGGTAAGAAATGGTGGGCTAGTCACAGATTAGAGGATAGGGAGGGACTCGCTGATTTATTCACTTGACAAACCCTCACTGAACACCACAGAACCAACCGAGAATGAAAAGCTGAAAAGGTCTCTGACCTCACAAAACCTACAACCTGGTGAGACTGGAAAATAACCTATAAACTCACTGTTATTCAGTAACTAAGTTGTGATCCATGCTTCAGAGAAGAGAGACATAGGGGAGAAACAGGAAAACCCAAAGACGTCTGCTTCGTGAGCAGGGCCCGAGCTGGCTTCTCAGAAGACACAGTGGTAAAGCGGGGCGTTACAGTCGGAAAAGGGCCCGCTGTGGAGGAGGAAGACCGCCACCTTCCAGAAGGCTGGTGCAGCTGCAGCACCAGGGCAGCCTGGGCCCGGGCAGGCAGGGTGTGAAGTGAGGGCAGAGAAGAAGGCAGGGCTGGCCACGGAGAGGCAAAGCCACGGCGTGGAGGCCAGTGTGGATGCTGACTGTAGTAGCTGTTCAGGGTGGGTCTACTCAGGTGGTGACACACCCCACTGAGCGTTTTTAAAAGGCCATGGCCTTGGCATCCAGTCTCGCCAGATCTTGGAAGCAAAGTAGGGTGGGCCTGGTTAGTCCTTGGATGGGAGACCGCATGGGAACACCAGGTGCTGCAGGCTTGGGAGAAGGACCTGGCAATCTACTTCTGAAACAATCAGCCATTGAAAACCCTATGAATAGCAGAGAAGCACTGACACAGCACTGGACATGGCACAGCGTTGGGGAGTGTTTTGTTCTGTTGTACACAGGGCTGCTATGAGTTGGACCTGACTCAATAGCACCCAACAATAACAACAACAAATGGCTACTGAATAGAAATGGGACCTAGGCGCCAGGAGGAATGTGCCCCTGAGTTATATTATGGGATGAATAAAAAGACTCATTAAAGGTACCCTGAGAAATAAAGGACAAGCCAGAGTGGGCTGGTCCTTGTCCCTGGAGAAAGCCTGACAGAAGGACAAAAGCAGGAGATGGCTATCAGGACTGAGAACTGCCAAGAGAACCATGACCCTGTGATACAAAGCAAAGGGATGGCAATGCGCTCCCAAGAACATCACCACAATGGCACAGCCAGCATCGCGGGCTGGGGCAGCGAGACCTGGGCAAACAGCCTCGCAGAGCCCGGAGAACTTCTCTCCTCCACGGGTTCCCGTGATGCGAACTCACGCACTCCCAACGTCACTCGTGCTCTGTCCACACCTGGGGGGTGTCGCTTGCTAGGAGATAACTGTTATGTTTTGGGTCTGAATGTCCCCCCAACGTCATGCGCTCGAATGCTGGGGCCCCAGTTGGTGACGTGGTTTGTGGAGGTCACAGAACTTTGGGAGGTGGCTCCCTGGAGTTGGTGGGGGCTCGGGAGTTTTATCTCCGACCCGAGGTTCCAGGAAGCTTTCTCTGCTTCCCGCTCATGATGATGTAAGGCCCTCCGCCATGGGCCCCGCCATGCCTTCTGCCTCTATGGACTAAGATCATCTGAGCGTGAGCCCCCAGTACATCTCTTCCTTCCCTGAGTGTGCCTCGGGTGGTTTCTCTGCCATAGCAATAGTGAGCTGACGGATACAGGAATGGCACCTGTAGAGCTACAGACAGCTTAGAAGGTACTACTGTTGTGGCACCGTGACTCTGCAGACACGCGCACAGAACCTCCTCTGGCTCTGGGAGCGGTGTTCTACCCTGCAGATAATTCTTTCACCGCCTAACCAGCCTTCCCCAGCACAACTCTGAAATGTGAAGTGGAAAGTGAAGACAAAAAGCTAAAAGGAACATATGTATACAAAAGGACAGAGTCACCAAAACAATGGCAGGAAAAAAAGTATATATATATATGTACTTACCTATAAGCATTAATATAATCCTTCCTGTGTTCCAGAAGAAAATCTCTCAGTTTGCCAATGTGAGAAATCTAAATTAAAAAGAAAGCAAATAGTTTATATGGATATACATGTAATGAATGTGATAAATTTCAAATTAACATAGAATGGAATGCAGGCTATAGAAAGATTTTCAAGGGGCCGGGCACGGAGGTGCCCACCTGTAATCCCAGCGGCTTGGGAGGCAGAGGCAGTAGGATCGCAAGTTCAAGGCCAGAGGCAGTCTGTATAACTTAGTAAGACCCTGTCTCAAAAAGTAAAAAAATGGGCTGGGGGTGCAGCTCAGTGGTTCAGCACTTGCCGAGCATGCAGGCGAGAGGCCCTGGGTTCAACTCCTAGTACCACACACACACACAAACACACACACACACACACAAAGATTTTCAAGGAATAAACTGTGAAACTGGTTTTTATTTGTTCAAGACAGGGTCTCCCTGTGTAGGCCAGGATAGCTTTGCACTCCTGCTTCTCATGCCTCAGCCTTTCAAGTATTGAGATCACAGGCATGTGCCATCATACCCACTTTATAACTTTGGTTTTAGACTCTCATATAATCACTAACTTTTAAAAACTCCTGGACCTTGGTCTCCTTCCATCTCTAACTGTTATCATCTAGGACATTAGGAACAGATATCTCTAAGGCATACAGAAGCTTTAAATGAGACAACGTACATCTAGTAAGGACATAGCGCAAGCTCAATGAAGGTCAGCTCCTTCCCTTGTGTGTCTTATGTGTAAAATTTATAGGCACGTATGTATTCCTGCTGTCAAGTGTTCTAGGGGACGGATCCTAAGAGTGAAGCTATAATGCACGAATAGAACCCAGAGAGCAGAAGAGTTGGAGAAGATATCAGGAGGGTGACCGATTCCTATACAGCAAGTCTCCATCCTCCCTGTGGCCTGCTTCCACAGGGGAGCAAGAAGGTACAGATACAAAGCTCTGTATTCTTAATGGCTGATTTCAAGTTTTAGAAAAACCTACTCTACAGTATTCACATGTTAGATACTAAGTGTGGAGCCAGGGAGTCAAAATTAAATAAGTCACAGAGGCAGGAAGACGTGTTGGGTCATGAGTGCTGGTGACAAAAGTGTTTCCAGGAGAGAAGGATTACCCGGCGGTGGCTGACTGCCTTCTCCCACTGCTTGTTCTGGTTCCCACTCTTGCCCTTTGCACCCCTGCCAGCCATCGGTGGCCCAGCCTCGAAAGGTCTGCTAAACTTTCATCTCTCCAAAACGATTCCCTGTCAAGGTCAACTCAGGCTAATTTTCACTTTGCTCTGAACTTGAAAGGACTTCTGCATACCACCCACTTGGCTCTCAATTACCCTCGGCCCTGCACTCTGGCTTAACTGTCGTGCACGTGCTTCTGTCAGCGGCATTACAAACAAGGCAAGGTACGCCCTGCGTTCCCCACAGTCCTAAGCACAAGTAGCAGAGAAAGTGATCACTAAACTCTTGTGCAATGACTATAGGTCTAAATACGAAATAGTACTTAGAAATAGTACAACATGGTACGACAATAGTCATAGTACAACAATTAGTATGACAAAAGAGAAACATTTTAGGTTTGTCTGGAGACCGGCCAGCAGGGGTTCAAGTTAAATTTCCCACATGGGCCTGACTACTATTATAAACACAGTTCAGAAAGGTACCCTATGGCATTTAAAAGCATGAATCAAAAGAAAAAAAATTAAACGTGGCTGTGATATTCTGTCCAACACCCTGATTCTGATTCTGATTCTGTCCAACACCCCTGGCACCGACAGGCACTTTCACACACACGGTCTCTTTCTCTTCCCATGGGCCATGCTGTGGGCACTGCCCACCACCGTCCTCACTGGCCAGCTTGGGGAGGCGAGCCCCAGAGAAGTATCTAACTTGTCCGAGACCACACATGCAGCATGTGGCAGAGCCCAGCTTCAAGCTCAACACTGCTGCGTTAGAATTTGGCCCTTTTACTGTCACGGCCGCAGCGTTCCCCACGTGCCTCCTCCCATTTTCCACTTACGCTGCATTATGAAATCTGACTTTTAAGTCTGTGGGAAAAAATTAAAAGATGTGCCTGGGGGTTTTCATTGTATCACATATAAGATATGGTCAAGTGATTCTCTCTTTCAAGAGCTCCCTTACCCCGACTCTTGCCTGCCCACCCGGAGTCAGATACTCTTTAGGGGGCAGGAAAACAATACAAAAGGGCAAAGCCAGGGAAGCAGGTTGGTAGAAGACATTTGGCAGTGGGGAATTCTGATTTTAAACCACACCACAGTCAAAAGATTCGTCATGTGTCTGTCAGCTTCTTGTGCTATCGGGGGCTTGGGTGCTGCTGTGATGCTGAAAGCTGTGCCACCAGTATTTCAGATACCAGCAGGGCCACTCGTGGTAGACAGGTTTCAGATTAAGATAGACTAGGGAGAAGGACCTGGCAGCCCACTATTGAAACAATTAGCCATTGAAAACCCTATGAATAGCAGAGAAGCACTGTCAAATAGGGGGCTGGAAAATGAGCACCCACTGCCCCCAGGCTGGAAGCCATTCAAGAAATGACTGGGGATGAGCTGCCTCCTCAGAACAGAGTTGATCTTCATGATGGGAATGGAGTCAAGCTCCTGTGACCGCCTTTCGCTGATGTGGCACTACTCAAAATGAGAAGAAATATAGTGGCTGCAACCATGGGCTCAAACATAAAGACTGTGCGCATGGCACAGTGTTGGGTAGTGTTTCATTCTGTTGTACTTAGGGTCGCTATGAGTCGGACCTGACTTGATGGCACCTAACAGCACAGCCGGGCTGGGATTTAGCTCAGTTGGTAGAGCGCTGTGCTGCAGTCTCTGAGGTCCTGAGTTCAATTCCCAGCACCGCATAAATGGGAGAAGGACCTGGCTATCCACTCCCAAGGCAATCCCGAAACAGTCAGCCATTGAAAACCCTAAGAGGGTCACTATGAGTTGGATACCAACTCGACAGCACCTAACAACAACAACAACAACAACACAGCCAAAAGATGCAGCTCTGTTGGCTGATTTGCCGAAGGGCCACCAATGCACAATCTCAGGGCTTAACTAATGGGAACAAATCTAATACAGCACCCAGAGCTCTTCATAATTCAGCCCCAAAGTCCTGTGTGGCCCTAGTCTCTGCTGCACTCCCTGGTGGACTCCAGGCTCCAGCTCCCAGGGCTTTCCATCATTTGTTGCACCTCCTGCTCTCTGCCACAGAATGCCCTATGACATTCTCCCAGGACTGATCCCTCCTCCTGGCTCAGGCGTCCTTCTTCCTCTCCATACTCACTGGACACTGCCGGCTGCAGCCAGCTCCCATTTCCTCATGAAGCAGAGCACGCGCATCTGTTTCTGCACCTAGTCCTTCCTGATGAAGCGGCAGCCAGTCATGGATGGCCTTCCCTTCAACAGACTGGAAGCTCCTGGCAGGAACAAAGCCCTCTCTTTCCCCAGAGCTTGTCGGGAAAGTCCCTGATGCAAAGCAGAACCTCAAAAACTGGGGAAGTGTTTCGATCTGCTGTACAAAGGGTCGCTATGAGTCAAACTCGACTCGGTGGCATCTGACAACAACAACAACAAATAGTGGGCACTAAATAACCCTAGAAGAATTATACCCACTGTGGAAGGCTGAACCCTTCAGCTTCCCCTTTTCTCACGAGATGCCCAAACCTTAATCCCTGGCCTCTGTCAACATCTTATGTTACATGACAAAGGGGACTTTAATGTAGCAGATGAATTAAAGTTGCTGGTCAGACGACTTTACAACACAAGGTTATCCTGGACTAGTGAGGCAGGCCCAGTGTGGTCACAAGGGTCCTTAAACGTAGGAGGAGGCAGGAGAGTGAGAGGCGTGAGGTGAGAGAGACTGAACCTAGGCTGCTAGCTCTGAAGATGGAGGGAGGGAGCCAAGGCGTCGGGCAGCCTCTGGAAGCTGGCAGGGGCAAGGGAGCTGCTCTTTCCCAGGGGCCTGCGGAAGAGAACACAGTCCTGCCAGCTGACTCCTTGATTTGACCCCAGGGAGTCCCATTTTGGACATCTAATCTGTGGAACTGTGTTGTTTTAAGGCACAAGTTTGTGGTGATTTGTTACAACAGGAATATGAAACAAATGCACCTACTTAGAGCCTTAATCTGCCCAACAGTTTTTTAGGAGTCATAAAGTTTTCCATAAAGTTTAAAAAGGTCCAAAGGAATCCACTATTAGAGGCCAGATCCAGCCAGCCCTGTCCCCAGTCATAGCTGGTTCTAGTTTGCGAGGACAGAATGGTACAAGGGGATGAGGGCCAGGATCAAGAAGGCTCCAAGGCTGTGTCACCGGTTACCAGAGGTTTCAGGCAACACATAAGCCTCCAATGTTCTATAATGGCGAACTTCTATAGAATGAGTTTATTACAACAGAGTGAAGCTTGTTTTGGATTAAATAGAATTCGTGATGGGTTAAGAGGTACAAAGGAATTACTGACTTAATAACACCAGTATAATAATTCAATACTTAACATCAGCACACTATATAAAATGCTAACAATGAAAATAAATATTTCTTTAAACATTTCAGAGTACTGAAATTTCTAGTAGATTCCTTAACACACACACACACACACACACACACACACACACACACACACACAAAAACCACCAAAAACCTGCAAATCAATAACAGAAAAATTTCAATGGGTTTTTGATTTATCTAAATAGGCACGCTAAACGTCCTTGAATAGCGTTATATGATAGGGTTATCTCTGTAAAAACTGAACTAAGAGCTTAATCACATGACTACCATTACCATTATAGAAGTTATTGGGAAAGTTCTAACCTGTTTATAGTTAGATTTAGTCCCTTTTTGGAGAAGAAACCCCCAAAGGCAGTGTATTATATTTCACACAATTGTGATATGTTCCTTATATTTTCTAATTTTTAGAGGTTGAATAGTTGTATGCTTTGGGGTTTTCTTTTTCACTAGTTATGTTAGGGAACAACTACAACACCAAACAACATTCATTCAAATGCTTTCTTAAAAAATCAGTTTTTAAGGCCTTCCTATTCAGAAATTGGTTGATTTTATACGGCACTTGTATCTTTTAGTCCACAGTATATATATTATAAACGAGAACATCTAATACAATCATTCTATAGAACTATGAAATAAATGTCTAAGAAGGAAAGATTTTATAGATCCCATCTTTTATGCACAACCCAACAGTCTTACTCTAAAGAGGATAAATCCAATGACTTTACTCACAAGAGGTCATGGCTAATGTTGCTTTGCTATCAAAGTCTGTATTTCTGATCCATCATGAACATTGAGACAAGACTCAAATATTCCCAAAGAAGCATAATGCACGTTATGATCGCTATTCAGCAATGGCAAGCACTGCTTTCAAAACCATCTCATCCCAGGGATTAAGCAAGGTCAGCCACATTCATGGTCATTTCCTCCACTGTAGCACTGTGGAAAGTCTCAATGTCATGAAGACTCCTTTTCCTCTTCAGTAGCAAAGTTTCCAGCCACACTTTTCCTCCCAGATTGGCCCTCTCCGTGAACTCTGTGAATATAGTTTTCATGATTGGTAGGTAGATCACAGTTTATAGCCGGAGACACTTGTACATCCATCCCGTGAGCCAGCAAGTCGGTAGCAATAAGAACTCAGCTTGACCCTGACTGGAATTCTCTCATGATAACAGCTCTCTCCTGGTCCATGTCAGCACACAGAGCAGAAACTCAAGTCCCTGGCATGCATTTTCTCGGTGAGCCGGTCCACATTGTGCCTTGTACCAAAACAGTCAGTGTCTTATACAAGTCGCAGAGTGTGTCCAATTCCATTCCTTTCTTTCAACGTTAATGTAAAATTGTTTAGTCTGTCTTAATCTGGAAGCTCAGCTGAAACCTGTCCACCATTGGTGACCCTGCTGCTGTCTGTAATACAGGAGGCACAGCTTTCAGCATCACAGCAAAATGCAAGCCCCCAGTCTGGCAAATGGACAGACCTGTGGGTCAGTAAGCAACTTCATGATAAATGGAGAAAAGATACAGGTTGTCCAAGATTTTGCTTTACTCAGTTCTATAAAAACACCCACAGAAGCAGCAGTCAAGAAATCAAAAGACATATTGTATTGGGAAACACAATTGCAAAAGACTTCTTTAAAGTGGTCACATCGAAGACAGAGGGTGTGCCTGCCTCATGCTATGATATTTTTAGTTACATCATATGGTTGTGAAAGCTGGACATTGAACAAGGGAGACAGGAGAATTGATGCTTTTGAATTATGGTGCTGGAGACAAACATTGAATATACCATGGACTGCCAAAAGAACCAATAGATCCACCATAGAAGAAGTACAACTAGAGTGCTCCTTAGAAGCAAGGATGGCTGGATTGCATCTTACCTATTTTGGACATGTTGTCAGAAGGGACCAATCCCTGGAGAAGGACATCATGTTTGGGAGAGTGTCAGACCAATGAAAAAAAGGAAGACCCTCAACTAGAATTGACACAGTGGCTGCAACAACAGGTTTAAACATAAAAATGATTGTGTGCCTGGCACAGAGTTGGGGAGTGTTTCGTTGTGTTGTACATAGGGTTGCTATGAGTCTGACCCAACTCAACAGTACCTAACAACAACCACAAAAAACTGTTTGACTCCTTCAAGGGTCAATTCTTCCTTTTTCACCAGAATTCGAGTTGTATCTCTCATCAACTTTTTGGTCACTTCTGACACATCAGCTGGCACTGTGGCAGAAAGCAACACAACCTGAATGCTTACTATTTGGAAAATCTTGTAGATTTGATCCTTAAACCCTCAGCTCAACATTTCATCTGCTTCATTCAAAACAAACATTCTTATCCACTTTGGAGAAGGATATCTTCTGTTTAATATGCCAAACACTCTCCCTGGAGTACCAACAACAACATGTGGTGCTTTAGCCTGTAGCTTTTGCATTTTATTTTGAACATTTGTTCCACCAACGTAGACATGACCAGTTTCTCCCAGGTATTCTCCAAGTACCCAAATTACTTTTTGGATCTTTAATACAAGGAATAGCAGCTCTTTGCTGAACAGCTGAAGGCATCTCAAAACCATAAGCATAGATGCCCTGAAGAAGAGACTCCTTTAAACTGATACCATCAGAATTATCAACGATCTCATTCCAGTTGCTCTTGAAGACACCACTGGGGTCCCCTCCCTCTGGGCCGCCATGTTCTCTGCTGTTATAATCCACAGAGCCACCACACATGATCCAAAGAACCACTCACCACCCAACTGAAAAACAGCTTTGGATTTTTCATGTTTCCCCATACTGTGCTACTTTAAGAGTCACTTACAAGATAAAGTAGGAATATTCATATACATAAAGCAAATGCCTCTCATTTTAAAAGGAGAAAAACCATTCCCGTGTCAAACCTGAGAAAGATTAGACTAAAATGAAAGCATCTTTCCCCTTTAAAACTAGTGCCAATTTCTTACAGTTGTGGTGTTGGGGAATGATGTGGGGAGGGGATGGGGAAAAGGATCCTGAGAGGAAGGAGGGATGACTGGTGAAGTCTGTAGGACCAGGTGGCTGACAAGATGCAAGGGTTACCAAGCGTCATGGCGCATGCCTGGAATCTCAGCAGTTAGGGAGGCGGAGGCAGGAGGATTGAAAGTTCAAGGCCAGAGGCAGCTTGCATAACTGAGACTCTGTTTCAAAAAAAAAAAGGGTGGTGGTGTGCTTGGAAGTGTAGCTCAGAGGGAGGGGCTTGCCTGGCATGTGTGAGGACCTGGGTTCAACTCTCCAGTACTAAAAAGAAAAAAAAAAAAAATAGATGCAATGGCTAAGAACAGAGGGTGCTTTGGGTGCCAAACCTGTGTTGTGTGGTGTTTCACAGGCTTGGTGGCAGTTGAGTCTTTGCATTAAACTACAGTTTGTTTGTGCTGGAGTTCTCTGTTCTTTTTTTTTTTTTTTTTTTTTTTGCGGTACTGGGGGTTGAACCCAGGGCCTCGAACCTGCATGGTTTGCAAGTGCTAGACCACTGAACTGCACCCCTGGCCCATTATTTTTACTTTTTTTGAAATAGGATCTTGCTAAGTTGTGCAGACTGCCTCTGGTCTCGAACTTGAGATCCTTCTGCCTCTGCCTCCCGAGCCGCTGGGATTACAGGTGTGCGCCACCGCACCTGGCCGGGTCCTCTATTCTTTGACTGGGTTACTTCATTTTCACTTTGCAACTGCTCTTCATCTGCCTGGAAAGCGAACCTCATTATACCTGGAAAACCCCTGCTCATCTTCCCAGGTTTCTGCCACATCTTCCACATCTGCCCTGAGTATCTGTCACATCCTCCACAAAGCCTTCCTAACCTCCCTCAGGAGGCAACGCACTTTCAGATCACCTTAGAAGTATTTATCTGTGACCCCCACCTCACTCCAGTGAAGTTCTCTGAGGTCAGTACCTCTGTCCTTTATTTTTGAGACAGGGTCTCGCGCTGCCTAGGCTGCTTTTGGATTCCCGGTCTCCAGCGATCCTCCCCCCTCACACTCTCGAGAAGCTGGGACTACGGGCACGTGCCACCAAGCTTGTCTCTATCTTCTTCATTTTTTGAATACTCTGCTGTGCCTAAGTATGGGAAAGGGGAAAGGAAGAAGAAAAAGGAAGGAGTGGGAGGAAATCCAACAGAGAAGGCTTCAAGAGCTGATAAACTCGGAAGTACTGGTTGGAGCAAAACCCTATGAAAGGCAGAACAGAGACTAGGCTTGGATCAGTGGGTGAAGAAGCAAATAAAGAAGGACAAGGTAGCTATTGGTGCAAAGAAGGCGTTTCCCCACAATAGCTGGAGAGCGGTGTTCAGAGGAGCAGCAGGACCAAGGACCAAGCAGAATCTAATCTACCACGTCCGCAGCCTGCTGCTCCTCACCAGATGATCTGTCCTAACAGGGTGGACATCCTCCTCCTGACTAGGGCTCTGCCATGGACACGAGCTGCAGTTTGGTTACACTGCCACTTGATATTGACTGTGTCTCCACCAGACAGTGTAGGTAACAAAGAACCGAGCCTCCAAATATAAACTGTAGCTTAATGCAAAAATTTGACTGTAGCCAAACGAGAGAAAAAGGGAAAGGAATGCAGTATTTATTTTATATCTCCTTGCGCCAGTCACTGTGACGGGCTTGTTTCATTTAACTCTGAGAACAACCTGTGGAAAGAGATGTTTTTCTTGGTACAAAGAAAGCAAAGCCCTGAGAGGTGATAAGTCCGACAGAACTGGAACTGGATCCCCTAATTACGCTGGGCTAGCACGGCCTCGCTGAGTGACACCGTTAATGACCATGTTGCTGTTTTCTAGCTTCACTTTATATTAAAGCCATTTTAGTGTCCTCTGTGAACTGTCATTTCACGGTTCAAGAATCTTTCACTTAATATTTAATGATAGCAAGGAATGACAAGGAATTGTAATTTAGATGTGATAATGGTATGTATTGCAGCTATAGCCCTGTGGCATCCGATCCCATCAGATCTCGGAAGCTAAGCAGGGTCGGGCCTGGTTAGTACCTGCATGGGAGACCGCCTGGGAACACCAGAAGCTGTAGGCTTGGGAGAAGGACCTGGCAACCCCCTCCCAAAAATCAATCTGCCATTGAAAACCCTATGCATAGCAGAGAAGCACTGGCAATAGTGTTTCCCCTGTTGTACAGAGGGTCGCTATGAGTCGGATACCGACTCGACGGCACCTAACAACAACAACAACAACAATGGTATGTATTACATTTTTATATATCTCTCTGGGTTTAGATTCCTTCTGTTCAGACATAAATACTGAATAACTTACAAAAGAAATAACATCCAGTTTGCATTTCAAAATAAGATCAGGGATAAACAGGATCAGTCATGAGTTGGTAAGTTCTTTTTTCCTTTTTAATTTTTTTTCAGTTTTATTTGTAAATGTTAGTGAGGTAGAAAGTTAATAAGTCATTCGCTATACCCATGATGCAGCCCTTACGTCAGTTTTGCTTACACGTTCTTCACCTTATGTATCTTACAGAACAGTACGAACTAAAGAAGAAAAGAAAAAAGCAGGGATTTTAACTAATATGTAATGAGAATCATATGCAATCATGGGTTACTCTAAAGATAGGTATAGGGATGCATGTAAGTTCCTTGTACTATTTTATTTATTTAATGTATATATGTATGAAGTCTGCCATAATGAAACATTATTTTTAAAAATCTCCCATTTAGTACTTTCTTCTGTTAACTTTTAAAAATCCTTCTAAGCTACAGATTTTCTGCTACCAAACTAGTAATAATCCATGCTTATGTCAATAACAATCCCAATGATCTCTAACCACTTTATTTCTAGGTATTTGCAATTTTTGCTTACAGTCTATTCAACAGGACCAACACCACTTTTAAAAATTCAACCACCACCAAGGCTTCCCTGAGGACTTGCTGTGAGGCGGGCAGAATTCCACCGGCCTGCATGCCTGAGCCCATCTATTGCCCCAGCAACCTCTGGGAGGCAGTAACGTCATCCTGCCAGCTCTACTGGAGAGAAAGCTGAGTCAGAGAGGGGTCATTTGCTGAGGGACACAGGTGGTGAGGTCTGGATGGAACTCAGGCAGTCTAAGCACCAGGCTTGAGTTCTCCGGAGCCTCATTAACAAGGATGATGACCGGGGACTGGGGAAAGCCGCCTGCTTGAGAAGTAGCAGGCCATCCTCTTCTGGCATCTGCGTTCTGCCTCGTGCTACACACTTCCTTCACCCAACAGTGATCGCTGCCCGCCAAGCATCGGCCATGTGTGTGCCGGGCAATGCACAAGCGGCACAAAATGTACGTTGTCATTTCCATAGCTCATAACGATTGTCTTTACAATCGCCCACCGCCTCACTTAGTAAACGTGGAAACTGAGGCCCACACGAGGTCACAAGGTTAGTAAGTGACAGAATCAGGAATGATCGCAAGTGACACTATTTATTCTATACTGTACCATCTGAGTCTGCACCCAGAGCACCCTGGCATCTGCTCTTGCCTGATCTTGGAAGCCAAGCAGGGTTGGCCTGGTTAGCCCTTGGATGGGAGACGGCCTCAGAATACCAGGTGCTGCAGGCTAGGGAGAAGGACCTGGCAATCCACTCCCAAACCAATCTGCCATTGAAAAACCTAGGAATAGCAGACAAGCACTGACAATTCTACCGTACACAGGGTCGTTGTGAGTTGGACAACTTGACAGCACCTAACAACATACGGTCTCAGTCTTCACAGAAACAAGCTGGATTTCACGTGGGAGTATATATGTATATGGATTTAAAAATTTTTTGAAGTTAAAAATTTAACTTTTAAATTTTTATCTATACTGGATGTAGACAAGAGACGCATGTTCCAAAACTGGGCTGGGAAGAGAGGACTATATTTTATAAGCTCCCTTAAACTCTAATCTTTGCCAATTGACATTTTGAGCAAGTTACTGAACCTGTCAATGGCACCTAACAACAACAACAATAACAGCACTACTCAATTTGCCTACGCCTTACTACAAATGGAAGTGGGTAAATTTATTTAAAAAAATAATAGCACAAGTTAACAGCCAACTTTTATTGAGTACCCACTATGCAACAGGCATCAATCTAATGTTATGCATCCATTTTTTCATTCATTTCTCCTAACAACTGTATAGGGTAGGCTCCTGATAATCCCCTTTTACAGATGAGAAGACATGGAGGTAACACATTACATATAAATGGTTCAAAATTAATAGAAAATTGCCTGACTCTCAAGGCAAGTATCTCTGTGCTTTAGGCCTCCACAAGTCTACCCTTTTCAAAGATGACCCGGCTGTCCCCTCTGAGCATGATAATGTCTTTGACGGTTGCTTTTACCAGAGGAGATCAAACTGGCTCAGGGGAAAGTTATTGTCTGCAGGTCTGGGACAGCACAAAGCAAACAGCCACACTTCAAAATCAGCCAGGGTCTGGTGTTTTCATTAGGCTGATACTTAACCAAATAAGTTATTTTAACTCCATTCTAAAACTGTAAGTATTCACCTGATTCATTCCTATCTCTTGGTGAAGATACATTATTGAGTTCACTTTTGTTTTTATTTTTATTTTTTCATGGTGCTGGGGATCGAACCCAGGGCCTTGATGAAAGGTAGCTCCACCACTGAGCTACCGCCTCAGCCCTTGAGTTCACTTTTAACTGGCTATATTTTAATAGGGCCTGCAGCGGTAGCCCTGTGGCATCTGATCCCGTCAGATCTCAGAAGCTAAGCAGGGTCAGGCCTGGTTAGTACCTGGATGGGAGACCTGGGAACACCAGAAGCTGTAGGCTTGGGAGAAGGACCTGGCAACCCCCTCCCAAAAATCAATCTGCCATTGAAAACCCTATGAACAGCAGAGAAGCACTGACAATAGTGTTTCCCCTGTTGTACAGAGGGTCGCTATGAGTCGGATACCGACTCGACGGCACCTAACAACAACAACAACAATATTTTAATAGTTAATATTAATATTAATATTTTAATAGTTAATATTCCTTAACTCATCAGAACACTGGAATTCTCTACCCTAGCCATTTACTCTAAAAGCACCCTGGTTATAAAACAGTATCAGTGTGGCGTCTACATCAGATGCATCTGACAGGTGGAAAACAAGCCTCTTTCATATTATCTGTCCTTAGACACGTAAGAATTTCACTATGAGGAACCAGACAAAAACAAATCATGACACTGTGTGAGCCCGTGAGACCTGCCCTGCTGACATGGCCTTGCACCAGGGACTATTGCCATGGACAGTTTCCCTACAAACGTGCTGCTGAGCAGGGAGGAAACCAGGCAAAATCTAGGTTGTGTGAAGTGTGCGATACATGGAATGCCTGCTTAAAGCCGACTGCATACACAGAGAGGAACCTAAATGACTGCCCGTTAAAATACTGATGGCTGTGTGGGTGACAAGATGTGGAGATTGTGTGTGTTAGTCTTTCGTTGCTGTGACAAACACCTGAGAAACCAACCTAAAGGGGAAAAGTTTACTTTGGCTCGTGGTTTCAGAGGTTTTGGTCCATGGTCTACTTGCTCCACTGCTTTTAGACCTGTGGAAAGAATGTCATGGTGGAAGGGCGTGGCAGAGGAAAATGGCTCCCTTCATGCCAGCCAGGAAGCGGGGAGAGACAGGAAAGGAGCGGTGGACAAGACACACCCTTCAAAGGCATGCCCCTAATAGCTTACTTACCCCAGCTCGACCCCCTTCCTAACAGCCCATCCAGTATGAACTCATTATGGGTTAATTCACTGATGAAGTTAGCACCTTTGCGATCCAATCACCTCTCAATAGCCCTGCTAACGGGGAACCAAGCTTCCAACATATGTGTCTTTGGAGGGACGTGTCACATCCAAACTATAACCCTCTGCACTTTAAAACACTGTTATAATTACCATGTGTAATCTTTGTAATCAGACAGAAAGGCTTTTAAAGAAACAAAGAAGAAGAAGACAAATCTCATGTACTTCTCTGATTATAGCTGCACACTGGCTTCTGTAGGGAATATTATGGGATAGCCCCAGGGGATAGAGAGGAAATATGGTTGGGATGGGGCCTACCTAGTCCACCTGGCAGACTGACGTCTATCCTCCAG
>VMDO01015591.1:0-16331 GCA_007922755.1 Pedetes capensis
TGGAGGCAGAAAACCAAAAGGGAAGAACACGCTCTGTGTTTCTCAAGCTTAAGGAAGTGAAGAAAAAATTCAAGCCTCGAGTGGCAGTAGTGAAAGATTCTACAGGGAAAATATTAAATGATGCAGGAAACATCAAAAGAAGATGGGAAGAATACACAGAGTCATTATACAAGAAAGAACTGATAGATGACCAACCATTCCAAGAGGTTGCATATGAAGAGGAACCAATGGTGTTGAAGGACGAAGTGGAAGCTGCCTTGAAGGAACTGGCGAAACACAAGGCTCCAGGAATTGATGGGATACCAACAGAGATGTTTCAACAAACAGATGCAGCACTGGAGGTGTTAACGTGTTTATGCCAACAGATCTGGAAAACAGCTACTTGACCAACTGACTGGAAGAGATCCATATTTGTGTCTAGTCCCGAAAAAGGGGATCCAACTGAATGTGCAAACTATCGGACAATATCATTAATATCGCAAACCAGCAAAATTCTACTAAAGATCATTCAGAATTGACTGCAGCAGTATATAGACAGGGAATTACCGGAAAATCAAGTGGGATTCAGAAGAGGGCGGGGAACCAAGGACATCATTGCTGATGTCAGGTGGATATTAGCTGAAAGCAGAGAATATCAAAAAGATGTCTATCTATGTTTTATTGACAATGCAAAGGCATATGATTGTGTGGATCATAACAAATTATGGATAACACTTCGGAAAAAGGGAATACAAGAACACCTAATTGTGCTCATGAGGAATCTGTACATGAACCAGGAGGCAGTTGTTAGAATAGAACAAGGAAACACTGAGTGGTTTAAAGTTGAGAAAGGTGTGCGTCAGGGCTATATACTTTCACCCTATCTCTTCAATGTATACGCTGAGCAAATAATCCGAGAAGCTGGACTTTATGAGGAAGAACGTGGCATCAAGATTGGAGGAAGACTCATTAACAACCTGCGTTATGCAGATAGCACAACTCTGCTTGCTGAAAGTGAAGAGGATTTAAAACATTTACTAATGAAGATCAAAGATCATAGCCTTCAATATGGGTTACGAGTAAACATCAACAAAACAAAAATCCTTACGACTGGGTCAGCACGCAACTTCACAACAAATGGAGAAAAGATTGAGGTTGTCCAAGATTTTGCTTTGCTTGGCTCTATAATCAACACCCGTGGAAGCAGCAGTCAAGAAATCAAATGACGCATTGCTCTAGGAAAAGCTGTGGCAAAAGATCTCTTTAGAGTATTGAAAAGCAAAGATGTCACATTGAAGACGAAGGTGCGTGTGACTCATGCCATGGTATTTTCAGTGGCATCATATGGTTGTGAAAGCCGGACATTGAACAAGGGAAACAGGAAAAGAATTGATGCTTTCGAATTATGGTGCTGGAGATGTCTATTGAATATACCATGGACTGCTAAAAGAACCAACAGGTCTGTCCTAGAAGAAGTGCAACCGGAGTGCTCCTTGGAAGTAAGAGTGGCCAGACTATGTCTTATATATTTCGGACACATAGTCAGGAGAGATCAATCCCTGGAGAAGGACATCATGTTTGGGAGAGTGGCAGGTCAATGCAAAAGAGGAAAACCCTCCACCAGATGGATTGACACAGTGTCTGCAACAATGGGCAAAAACATAAATAAGATCGTTTGCCTGGCGCAGAATGGGCAAGTGTTTCGATCTGCAGTACATAGGGTCGCTATGAGTGGGACTCGACGGCACCTAACAACAACAACATACTCTATTTCAAATCATTGTTATCAAGGCTATATGAGACAAACAGGCATAATGCCTAGTGAGTAGTGGGTATTCAATAAAATTTTAGGCAGCATTTTCATTATGTTCACCAAAAAATTGGACTCAAAGAAGAAAACATCAAAATGTTATCTCATCAATGAGAAATGTAAATCTTGGGCTGTGGATATAGCTCAGTGGTAGAGTGCTTGCCTAACATGTGAGAAGCCCTAGGTTTAACCCCTAAAAATGTAAAAACAAATAAAACAAATAAACAAAAATCAAACAACAAAAATAAAGGAAAATCTTCAAAATTCTCTCTCTAGATGCTAATAAACAACTGAACTCAAATATCATCATCATTACTTTGACTTACCATTTTCTACATAAGTATAATAATTTTAGTTTAAGTAGATTACATACTTCAATGAAAATAGATGGAAGGAACAGACGATTAAAACCATCAACATAATTCCTGGGGGAAATCTTAAACATCTTCCTCTTTTCAAGTACCTTAAGTGGCAAACGTTTTCATTTTTGTCACAAGAGAAACTAGTAAGAGAAAAGCAATCATCTGACGATTTTATATACAAGAGTTATAATAAAAGTAGTTCAGCTGGTAGGGCACAGATGCCATAAGTTACCTGTCTTCCTCTTTCTTGGTGGGTCTAGAACTGCTGAGGGCACTCTGAGTTGCATAGGTACCCATTTCAGTAACCAGTTTCTGAACTGGTCCCACAGTTATTTCTTCTTCCGGTTTTAATTCACCAGCTTCTTTCTTTATTTCTGACTCTACAATTGGGATCTAAAGTCAATTGAAAGCATTAATTTAGTAATAATGTCAATACTAACCAAGATTTCATTTAGAGTCAATCACTTCTATAAAGAAAGCATTCTCTCCATGGGATTTTTGGAACTTGGATCTCTGCTTTCAATTTTCTTTCTGTCCCAGAACAGTGTACTGGAAAGAAGAGGGGCTTTAGAGTTGGGTGTTCCTGGACTGGAATTCCTTCTCTGACACTAGTTGTAGGGCTCTGGACAAATTAATTAAACAACTTTGAGCCTCAGTTTCTTAATCTGTTAAATGGAACCTTTAATTCTTTCTATACAGGTTATGTAGGCTTTAACTGGTATCCTCAGATGAAAAAAGGCCCTTTAGTAGCACTGTGAAATTAAGTGACATAATCAATATTGTGAGGTCATTAAAGATTCCAAACCACAAAATTGTTTATTATTTAAGGTATTTCTTTTTAAGGTTTATTATGTTGTTAATTATGTTAATTATGTCAATTATGTAAATTAGGTATTACTTTTGACTCTACATTTCAACTTATGGAGTCTATTTTGACCTCACAATACCACTTAAGGGAACAATGCATAGGACAATGTCTAACACAAAGTCAATGCTCACTAGACTTTATTCTACTTTTGTATCCCTTCCTTTGAAATGTTAACCAAAAGTAGCACTCATCCTTCTGAAATAAAATAAATGACTTATTTGTATAAATAACTTCATTAGCTACCTTTTTAATTCACCAAGGAGCTACTGTGTATTTATTTCTTAATATCAGTCTATCATCTGACTTAAGAGCTCTACAAGTCTTTAATCATTACCTATTTCAATTCTAATATTTTATAGATGAAAAAAGTGAAGTCTAGCCAGTTTATATATAAAAGTTATAATGACTTAAGTTGAAGATCTGCTAATTGCTGGCAGAATTATAAGTAGGACCCTAGTCTCCAGATAAGCAGTCCATTATTCTTTGTATTCTACCCTAAGGTTATTTGGATGAAGGACTACTGCTAGTTTTAGTGTATAAATATTCTAAAGTCAGCATTGTTATAAGACGTTTTTTCAGAACATATATGCTAAAGCAGAGTTTACCAGGCCTTTACCTTTCCTTTCCCCCCTCTTTTTTAAACACAGAACATTCTGTTCAAACAAAATCTTGCCTAAGTGTAAATAAGTAATACAGACAGGTGTTATGGCTCTCATGGGGGCAGAAGTATCTCTAATTTTCCATAGCACCAGAGGCTTAATTATCTAGGTAATTAAAATACATTTTTTTGTGTGTTTTTAAGCCCAGATATGACTAAACAAAAACATAAAAGCAAATCATCACATAAATACCAGGTTTTATTTTTATTTTAGACTTTTTGTGGCGCTGGCGATTGAACTTAGAGCCTCATGTATGCTGAGTACTCTGTCAGTGAACTATATCCCCAGCCCATCAGGTTTTTCTAAATTATAAAAAATATATATAATATATATAATACAATATATTATATATATGTGTATATATATATATATATGTATATATAAAAGCAGGATTTACTGGAGTAAAGCATACCTCCCCAAGGGACCTGCGGACTTCAGTCATCACACTCTGAATGTCTTCTTTGGTACTACAGTATTCTCCCAGGATCCACAATGCTCCTCGATAAATCCTAGAACAAGAATATAAGATCTGAAATACAGATTTGGAAAACAAATCTTGAAGCAGAAATATTTATTCATCAATTTAAGCTAATGCAACAAAAGAAGATTCTGCAGTTCTAAGGGACTATGGTGGAATATTTCAGGAAGGATATAATAAGCATTAAGTTTTATTTCCCTCAGAAATCAGAAGAAAAGTAATTGTTCACATTCATCATCATCAGGAACATTCTAACATTGGTATGCCAATAATAATTAAATACCAAAATGTTTCCTAAAAAGGTGTTCATTTAGGGCACAGTTAAAAATAAATTGGTTTTATCACTTTTGGTTTGGTTTGATTTCCCGAGACAGGGTCAGGATATGTAGCCCAGGCTGGCTCTGAACCTATGATCCTCTCGTTTCAGCCTCCCTAGTACTGGGATTACAGGTGGGTTCCACGCCCCCAGACACACACAGGGGCTTTATTACTTTCTACGATAAGAAATTCATTATTTTAATGTGAAAAGTAATTCATTTTTATTTGTAGTAACTAAAGAGACAAAGCATTGAACAGAATAATAGATATAGAATAAGTATAAAAACATAAAGTAGGGGTTGGGGATAATGAGGTCCTGGGTTCCATCCCCATCAGCACAAAAAAATACATAAATAAATAAGTACATAAAATAAGAAAGACAGCTGGGCATGATAGTACACACTTGTAATCCCAGCAGTTGGGAGGCTGAGGCAGGAGGATTGTGAGTCTGAGGCCAGCCTTGGGCAGAATTACAAGTAGTCTCTCACCTTCTCTCAAAAACAAAAAACAAAATAAAAGAAAACCAAAAATAAAAAAACAAAGCTAAAATTCTCTACTTTAAAATGTTAAACCATTGTAATAAAGTCTTAAGTCATCTTTTTCCTAAGATTTTAACTGAATTTATTCAGAAAAAATCAGTTATAGAAACTGAAGCTACAAAAGATTATGGCTATTAAAAGCAAATCCTTGATATGATCTTTTTTTCCCACAAAGACAACAAACCTTGCTCATTTCCACATATATCAATACATTATCATATTATAAAACAATTTTGTACTGGTCCCTTTCTAGGTAAACACACTGCAAGTCTGTTATAGTTTATCCATCAGATGCTTTAAACGAAGCACAAATTTTATTCCATAATCATTTCTTATTAGCAAAAGCTATCTGAAGGGAAATACATGCCATATTTAGGTTGCATTTCCAGTCCTTCTTCTCAATAAATGCTGAGGGGGATATAAATAATAACAGTATTTAAAAATGATGCCACATGCCAGGAGCTGTGACACATACTTATAACCCTAGCAACTTGGGAGGCTGATGCAGAAGGATCAAGAATTTGAAGGCAGAAGCAACCTGCATGACTTAGTGAAACCTTCTCTCAAATTTTAGACAGATAGATAGATAGATAGATAGATAGATAGATAGATAGATAGATAGATGTATGAAATGGTCTGGGGATGCAGCTCAGTGGTAGTGCACTTGCGAGTATGAGAAAGGCTCTGGATTCATCCCTGAGGTACTGAAAAAAAAATGATGTCACTTAAAAAATACACTCCTTAGTTACTTTAGGATTCAGTGGTTTTTTTTTTTATTTAGTTTTTGCTTTTGAGACAGGGTCTCACTGTGTAGCCCATGTTGGCCTTGAACCCACATCCATCCTCCTGTCTCAGCCTCCCAAGTGCTGGAATTACAGGAATGCACCACCACATTCATCTGAGAATTCAGTGTTTCAAAGGAAATCAGAAGAGAGAAACCTAGCTAAATCAATCCTAAAATTAAATTATTATTTTTTGCCTATGAGAGTAGGGTTTAGGTGATGTTATCATGTTTACCTTATTTTGGTTTGTCCTGAATTGTCTCCTCTCCATTGTATTTTCTATCAACTGACTCTTTCAGAATAGAAACTGATAAAATTATTTACTTGACCTTTCACTTAAATACATTTTAAACTTACTTGACAGATTTAATAGCATGAAAGACTTCAAGCATCTTCTCAACAATCAGCATTCTCAGGTTATCAAAACGCTGAATGGCTTCACGAACAAACTCCAAGACATCAGCAGCTGCTGCTTCATTATTGTCGCTAAGAAATTCCATTAACTAAAAGAAAAAAGAAGGAAATAGAATGTTAACTGCTAATAATAATTCTCAAATACATAACAAAATGTAAGTTGAGAGATAAGCACTATAATGTAAATAAAAATCACAAAGGATGCACACAGGATGCACAAAGCAGCAGCAAAGTTTATTATAAAATTTACTATAAAAGAGAATCTAGGGATCCACATCTTACATTAATTAGATACTCTTAAGTGTAACTAAAATTATTTTAGGGAAAATTTAAAGCTCAAAGGCAAAGGCAAAATTACAACAACCTACCTCATTTATCTAATAATAGCAGAAAACAAAATATTTTAGTTATGAGAATTTTGCCCATGTCTAATTCTTTCAACTTTAAGAGCTAAAACTATGTGAAAAAAATACTTTGAAGGTAAAATTATGTATATATAATTTTATATTAGGTAATTGTAACAAACATCAATTAGAATAACATGAAGAGCTACTTTGTTGTTGTTGTTTGTATTTTGTGGTACTGAAAGTAGGGATTAGGTATGTTAAGTTTTGCTCTACTACTGAGCTACATCCCCAGCCTATAGAGCTTTTTTTTTTTTTTTTGTAATTATGTTTTTGTCTGTTTGATGAAGGTATAAAAGAAAGAAGCCAGAGTCTTTATCCTTCTCAGGTTAAGGGTAAAAATAAAGCTCACTTCTTACTATGAGATTTAGTGGTTCTGAGCATTTGAGATTTTAGGAGATTAACAACTAAACTAACAACTAAACTAAACAACTAAAATTAAAAAAATATTCTAGAGAATTTTGAAATTAAGGTAATCAGAATTACATACCACAGGAATGACATTTGCAGCCATATCTGGAAATCGGACAGAACAGGAATGCAATGTTCGTACAAGGAGTTGTCTGTATTTGTCAGTGTCTTCATGCTCAGACACATTATTTGTTTTAATCACTTCCTTCTTTAAGACAATAACCAGCTATAGGACAAAGTAAACATAAGTGAAATTACACCATATTTGGCTTGGTGGCTTACAAAGTGCCATCAGGGTTTTGTTTTACCTCTTCAACATTCCTAGAAGAGACGAGGTCCAATGCTAACTGCAGAGTTTTCTTACGGACTTCCAAGTCTGGTGTACTCAGTACTCTTAGAATGTCCATTACCAGATCCTGAAAAAAAGCAAAAAGTTGAGGACTAATAACAATCTTTCTGATCACAAGAAGAAAATCTTAACTGCGGAATGGAGGTTCTGTCCACCATAACCTTAATCTTTTGATTAATAATAAAAGTATTAGTGGTAGAAAAACTAGATATGAGTCTCCTGATGAATGCAATATGAAGTAGTATCATCTCCTATGATGCATTCAAACCGACAATGTGTACTTTGACTCTATCATTCTTTAGATCCAACTTTTATAGGAAATACAGAAATCAGAAGAACAAGCTAAATGACACCACAACAAAGGAACTAGCTATCCTGAAGGAAGAGCATTTTATAGGACAATTGGTCTGGTGTCTTCAACACATCAATGTTATGGAAAAAGAATCAAAAGGCTACGGTGATTCAACAGGTGTACTTTATTTATTTGTTTTTGTATTTTCTTTCTGGTACCAGGAATTGAATCCTGGGCCTCATGCATGCTAGGCAAGTGCTCTCTACCACTAAGCTATATCCCCAGTCCTAGAATTGTACTTTAGTTGACCAAATAAACTGCCCAGTTTTCAAAGTTTTAAGCTAACTAAAATGACAAGGTTTGGGAATGATCCAAATTTGAAAAATATTTTGTTTAGGATCACTCTTTCAGACAACACTTACCTGAAGGACTCGTTCATGAGCGGGATGTTCTTTTAATTCTATCAATCGATCCAGAACTATGAGCTTTACATTGTTGTCGCTCTCCTTAATAATTAAATCAATGTAACACTGAGCAGCAGCCTATACATTTAAAAAAAAAATACATTTTAAGAAATCAAGCACAGACTTACAAACAAAACTTGCAAAAAAAATAAGCAAACAAAACAAAAAACCCAAAGGTCCCTAAGAAGCCAAAATAGAATCATTAACCCTAGAGTTTATACATTTTGTTCAGAGTAATGTGTATCTTTATTTCCTAAATCTTAACTAACTTTAATATTATTCAAGCATACAAAAGATTAGAAGTGTTATAAATTAAAAGGATGGAAAGAAACTGCTACAGGCAGAAATCTTATTAACAGCCTAAAATTAAGGGTTGAAACTGAAGAACAAAACAAAAGGGCAGACAGAAAATCCCAGTAAGTATAGCCATGAAGCACATTACAGTTTAGGGACAAAGTTCAACACATTTCCATTATAGCACAGGAAAACAAAGAATGTAAAGATGACCCTTAGCTACTAAAATATTTTAGTACATATTTATAACATTTATTTATAAGACAAAACATGTATAATTTATTTTAGAATGACAAAATTTAAAAGCAAAGGACAAAGAAGCAAATCTGAGAAAGCTCTTAATACCTAAAGCTAGAACTTGATTGATAAACAACAATAATATATGATCATAATCCATAGACTAAAATATTCACAATGATATAAAAAATGAAGGAAAGGAAGGAAAGGAGGGAAGAGAAAGGACAGCCTTTTCTTGCATAATAATTCTAATTAGTAAGTGTAGATTGAGAGAATTAGAAAATCATCACCAGAATATCACAGTAATTGCTGCTGAGAAAATCCACTTACAGGTGCTAAAATTAGTAGGTATAAATTTGAGGAGCAACAGGGTATTTGTGGTCTCAAAGTAGCTCCCTATAATATTGATTATAATGAGAAAAATGAGAATAGTAAAGAAATCTGACATAGACCATCATAACTGACTTCACCAGTAATAAGATACATAGACATTGTGTATTCCTTGATAACAATATAATGAAAAGGGCAGATCATTCTTGTGGTATTTTCCCCCAAAATGTATAATCTTAATGACAATAAGAAAACATCAGACAAACTCAAGTTGAGGGATCTTTTATAAACTGCTGATTATTATTTAAATGTGACAATGCATGTAAAATAAGGAAAGGCTGAGAAACTCTTACAGATTGGAAGAGACTAAGACAGACCACTAAATACAACTAGGGATCCTAGACTGGATCTTAAAACAGAAAAAGGACAAGGGAAAAAGAAGTGAAATTTTAATAAAGTCTACAGTTAATAATACTGTTCCAATGTTGACATTTTAGTTTTAACGATTATATGATGGTTACATAAAAGATGAACATTATGGGAAGCTACGTGTAGAGTGCATGGGAACTTTGTTCTATTTTTGTGGCATCTCTATAAATTAAATTCTCATATTTATATAATCTGATTTCCTAGAATAATTCATTCTCTGAATATGTTAGAGGTTCCTGACAGTCTTGGTGAGTAAACTAATGAGAAAGATAATAGTCCACTGATGAAAACCCTCATTGGAACCTTTTCAGGAGCCATCATTTAGGATCCATACTCATTTTTCTTGGTACTTTTTCAAGTAATTAAGTATGAAGCCAGGTGAGGTGGCGCATGCTTGCAATCCCAGAGACTCGGGAGGTGGAGGCAGGAGGATCTCAAGTTTGAGACCAGAGGCAGTCTGCATAACTTAGCGAGACCCTGTCTCAAAAAGTAAAACAATGGGTTGAGGGTGTGGCTCAGTGGTACAGTACATGCAAAGCATGCAAGCGTGAAGCCCTGGGTTCAACCCCCAGTACCGCAAAAAAGAAAAAAAAAAAAAGTATGAAGAGAGATCTTAAAGTATCAGTATAATTCTTCAAAAACTAGAAATACTATTATTCTTTGTCTCTTTATATTATGTATGTGTAATGAAAGCAGGAAGGAAGATAAGGAAGGATGGACAATGTAAGGAGGCAAATAATTTTTATAAACTTTATAGTTTTCTCTATAATCTGTAATGGGAGAAGGGCCTGGCAATCCACTCCCAAGGCAATCCCGAAACAGCCAGCCATTGAAAACCCTATGAGGGTCGCTATGAATCAGATACCGACTCGACGGCACCTAACAACAACAACATAATCTGTAACCACACAGTAAACTGCAATGTTACTAAATCATGAGTGATAAGAAAACATGTCTATCTCATATAGTCTGGGTCCCAAAGTACCTTGATTGCAGTTGGTGCACTTGACAGTGTTACTAATGTCCCAGCAGCTTCATATTTTACAGCAGGGCTAGATGACTGCAGTAAGTTATAGATGCAGCGAATGAAACGAGCCCTTTCTGATGGATTAGCATGACAGACCTGAAAAAGAAAACATTTACCTTCAACTGATTTACAGGACACTTTCTTTTTCCTTTTTAAAAAATATTGCTGGGGATCAAACTCAGGGTCTCAGAAATGACAGGCAAGTGCTCTGCTACTGAGCCACATCCCTAGTCCTGATACTTACTTTCAAATGGAATATTTTTAATGGATGTCTGCATAGGGGAAGCCAGCATTCTTAAATTGAAAGAACAGTTGTACGAAGAACATACAAATATTGGCCAACATGGGATAAAATAATGTGATACAACACTAGCATTTCAGGAAGAAATAAGTTTTATTTCAAATAACTGTTACAGTTATTCATTCATTCTTCCTATTGTAATTTATACTTTCACTGCTTCACAGGTTTTCAGTTGACTTATAATAAAAGATATTTATACTCTGCACAAGTCAAAGAGAAAATGCAAAGTAATAAAAGCAGGAACACACCAATCAACTATACTAATGAGTACTATATTAAATTTGGTCTAAATTTTTATTCTGGATACCATGTCAAAAAGGAAGACATGATGAATGACATAAATATTAACAGCTGATAAAAGGAAAATACTAGTTCTTCAAGAAGGATAGGCATTTTACAAATAATTATTAGTTCCTATCATTTGAGACTAGTCATCAGAGAGGAAACTAAAAACTTTTATCCTGTTCTAAATATATCCTGATACTATTACTTGTGAAGCTAATATTCCTTATTTTTCTCTTTTAACCTTTTAGTGTCCATATTAGATATAGCCAACTTTCTATTACTTTACGTTAGTTACATTTCTTGTCTCTTTGAAAAGATACTTGGCAAAAGAACTTAAAAGAGGACAGGTTTATTTTTGGCTCATGGATTGTTCAGAGGGGTTTAGGTCACAGAGGCAAGGAAGGTATGGTGGTGGAGCAGGCAGAAGAGACTGTGGCGGAGGACATTAATATCTTGGCAGACATAGCAAAGTGCTTATGGGAACTGTGGCTGGCATAAAACCTCCAAAATGTACATCCCCAGTGACCTATTTCCACCAGCTAGGTCCCACCTCCCAAAGTTCCACAGCACCACCACTTGGGGACCTAGTGTTCAAACACATAACCTTTGGGGGGTATTTTAGATTCAAACCATAACATACCAGAAAAGACTTAAAAACTATTCCCTCTTAATGTAACCTAGACCCTACTAAACAAAGTTACTAGACAGCAGAAACACCTATTTCTGAGAACCTCAGTTGTTGTTGTTAGGTGCCATCGAGTCATGTCCGACTCATAGCGACCCTCATAGGGTTTTCAGTGGCTGATTGTTTCGGGATTGCCTCAGGAGTGGATTGCCACGTCCTTCTGTTTTTGCAGTGCTGGAAATTGAACTCGGGATCTCAGAGATTGCAGAGCAGCACTTTGCCAACTGAGCTAAATCCCAGTCCGAGAACCTCAGTGGCACCCCTAAACCACACATGAATAAAAAGGAAGTATGTATTTACGGGGCTGGGATTTAGCTCAGTTGATGGAGTGCTGCTCTGCAATCTCTGAGGTCCCAGGTTCAATTCCAGCCTCACAAAAACAGGAGAAGGATGTGGCAATCCACTCCTGCAGCAATTCTGAAACAACCAGCCATTGAAAACCCTATGAGGGTTATTATGAGTTGGTTATGACTCCATGGCACCTAATAACAAACTTTGGGCTGGGATTTAGCTCAGTTGGTAGAGCACTGCGCTGCAGTCTCTGAGGTCCCGAGGTCAATTCCCAGCACCACAAAAAATGGGAGAAGGACCTGGCAATCCACTCCCAAGGCAATCCCAAAACAATCAGCCATTGAAAACCCTATAAGGGTCTCTATGAGTCGGATACTGACTCGACGGCACCTAACAACAACAATGTATTTACAATCTCAGTTTCATCTCAAATGGCAATTCTAAATGACCGGCACCATGTGTTGAGAGGGGCTCCTTTCCTACACAAGCAAAGAGAGCTATAAACTGTTAGCTCTGTCTACCACAGGTGTTTGGTCCCCAGCACCCTATATCTATATTTTTGTTAGCCTATAATAGTACTGATATCAAAACTGCGTGGTATTCCCAAAACAATAAGCCACTGAGAACCCTATGAGGGTTGTTAATGAGCTGGCCCCAACTCGATGGCACCTAACAACAACAACAATAACAACTGTACTTTTATCAGAATATTAAGTATAATCAATTATTTCAAAGGATATAGCAAATGGAAGTCCTGTCAACACAGGAGGATAGCTTGAGCCCTGGAGTTCAAGGATAGCTTGGGCTATATAGTGAGACCACGCATCAAAAAAAAAAAAAAAAAAAAAAAAAAAAAAAAAAAAAAAAAAAAAAAAAAAAAAAAAAAAAAAAAAAAAAAAAAAGAAAAAAAAAAAAAGAAAAAAGCTAGCAATAAAGTGCTTTTTTAATTAATTTTTTGGTGAGAGAAGGATAAGGCAGTCCACACTCAAGATAATCAATCATCAAAAATCCTATAAACAGCAGAGAAAGTGCTATAAAGTGATATAGTGCCGGCAGGCACGGCTAATTGTCAGGGAGTGTTTTGTTCTATTGTACATAGTGTCACTAGAGTTTAAAAACCCAGGGCCTCATGTAAGCTAGGCAAGCACTCTACCACCAAGCTACATTCCCAGCCCCTGGGCTTACTCATTTTATATCAATCCTCTTGTGGGAATTAACTCAGGGCCCCAAGAGAAACTTCAACCCTCCTGAGGGCTGTGTCTCCAGTAACCTACTATTAGGTTCCACCTCTTAAAGGTTCTACCACCTCTACATTCTCACACTGAATTTCAAACCTCCCCTAATACATGAACTTTTGGGGGCCATATTCAAATCATACCAAGCCATAGCACTATGCTGAATCATTTCTAGCTTTTGACTTATAATGAGAGCTGTGTGTGTCTTTTCTTTCATTTGAAAACTTAGAAGCTACTTTATGATTATTAACTGGCCTAATTTCAATATTGTATCTTAGAGAAGGACATGGCAATCGACTCCCAAGGCAATCCTGAAACAGTCAGCCATTGAAAACCCTATGAGGGTTGCTATGAGTCGGATACTGACTTGACGGCACCTAACAACAACTAACATCTTAGAGAACAGGGAGGCTTGAAGAGAAGGAAACACTGCAGAATAGCCAGGTAGAGCAGTCAGAGTACACATAACATATATCAATTAAGTTTGCAGTCTTATATGGGTGTGATTCATGGCACCACCAAATTATTACAATATTTACACCAAAGATCTCAGATCACCATGACAAATTAATATTGAAAGCATTTGAAATATCACAGGAATTCCCAAAATGTGACAGAGACATGAGGTAAGGATATGCTGTTGGAATAATGATAAAGACCTGCTCAATACAGAGTAACCAGAAACCTTCAAACTGTAAAACACACAACTGTCTGCAAGGCACAATAAAAGAGGTATGTCTGTATTTAAAGTTTCTCTATTCATTTTTATAAATAAGGAACATAAAACTCAATTCATGGTGTTTTTGTTTGTTTTTAGATTCCAAACTAGTCTGATGTACACTCAAGAAAAATTCTGTCCTTTATTCTAAAGACTAATTAATAATCTATTCAATGGTTCAGAAGGACACAATGATTTCTTCATAGTAGTACTGACTCAAGGCTTGAATGATTATAGAATTCCTTTCAGGGGTTTAGAACGAAAGCAAGTACTCGGAAAATGTAATAAATCAAAGGAAAAAGAAAGAAAGAAAAAAAATAGCTTTACTAGGCCATTCTGTGAAACATTTTTATTATTAAAATATATTATTGTAGCAATTAAGAAGCACTCCAGGGCTGGGGATATGTCTGTAATCCTAGAGACTTGGGAGGCAGAGGCAGGAAGATTGCAATTTCAAGACAAGGGGCAGTTGGCATAAGTTAATGAGACCCTGTCTCAAAATAAAAATGGGCTGGAGGTGCAGCACAGTGGTAGAGTGCTTGCAAACCATGCCCTGGGTTCCACCTCTTCAGTACTGAAAAACCAAAAGAAGCACTCCAGAAAGAGAATATTTAGCCTTGTCTTTATCTTTAAACTGCTGATGTTATTTACCCATCATAAATTACCATTCTTACCTTATAAATTAGTTCAACAATAACCAATTGTAGAATATCTCCAAAGGTTTGAACTTGATCAATACAAGTACTTAGATAATCCAAAGCTCGATCCTAAAAAACAAGAGTGTTTATCATATTTTACTTTATTCAATACAATGACTTAATGCAATTTTAAAAAATATACATATACTCCTAAACATAAAAAATTTAAGAAATTAGAACAAAGAGAAATTAATTCAGAAAAAAGTGAAAAAATCAAGAAATTAACACATAAAATTTATGACAAGAAAGTCGAATACATTTTCTAGAAATGGGCCACAAATGTGGAGTCAGAATTTTTAATAGCTAAACCAAAGAAAAACATACTATGTGTTACATGACTCAGGATATTTGTACAATCCAAACAAATCAACTGCTTATGAATATAGTTATTCCTATTACCAAGATTTAAAAGAAAAATCTTCTATGGGTCTTCATGTATCAATGTGATATACAGAAATAGGCCCCCAACATCACCTCTCCAGTAAAAATATCAATAAATTTAATTGCACTATTTCTGAGGAAGTCCCTTGTAGGTGTTGGGGCTTCATCCTAAAACCCAGTAACAATATTATGTCCATTTTACCATATTAAAAAAACTGGAGGAGGAACATTAAAGGAAGATCTGATGTGGGGAGGATGACACATCTAGATTTGAGGAATGGATAGGTTCCATATTTCTTCAGGTTCATGTATATTATTTCCCAATTTTCATAGATACCAAAAGTTTCAAAATTAGATGCCACTAAGGTGTACAGAGTCACTGCTAACCCAATATATATCCAAATACTCTAAATACCAGAAGAGCTGAAAATAAAGTTGGCATCTACTTATAAAACTGGGAAGAGCCTAAAGATATGCATCCACACTGAAGGTTGCACTACTTCCACAGATGAGGCTAAAGGTAGACCCTATAAAAAGCTGCTGTTTTTCTCTATGGAACAATTAGGTCTATATCATCAAAAAGGAAAATCAAAGGCAATCAGAATAGAGTGTCATAGAATACAGCCATATAATTTCAATATGGAAAAATTATGACATGAGAACTGGGAGGTAGCTCAGTTGGAGTACACACTGAGCATGCACTAGACCCTGTGTTCAATCCCCAGCAACAATCCCAACCCTAAACCTATGAAGTGGATGTTATGAAATGCCTTTGAATTATTTACTTTAAAAAATGTATACAGTATATAATTAGTATTTTAGAGAAAGGTTAAGGAAAAAAAATTTATACAAATTAAATCCAAAGATCTAAAAAAAAAAGTAATCAAATCACAGGTACCATAAGCAAAACTACTGACTGAAAACATGATTAGGCTTATGTAATACTCTGAATTCTCATTTACATACCACCACGAAAGCATTTTTTAAAAAAGTACTTCACCTGATCTGCATGAATTAGCATCATAAATGCATTCCTTTTGCAACTTGCATCCTTCTCATTCACCAGAAAATCATGTATCAGCTCAGGAGCATCAGGTATAAGATGTTCAAAATTTCTTTAAATAAAACAAGTAATATTCGTATTTAATAACAACCTACTTTGCTATTTCTGTAACTTTTTGGACAATACCAAAATTAAAACTTAATTAAACTTTACAACATGACTGATTCTTTTGCTTTTTGCACTTTAATTAGAAGTCATAGTGCCAGGTGCGGTGGCTCACGCCTGTAA
>VMDO01015591.1:16431-50752 GCA_007922755.1 Pedetes capensis
AAAAAAAAAAAAAAAAAAAAAAAAAAGTCATAGTTTGGATCTTCATCTATTAAGTTATCAAGTTCATTACAGAAAAAAACTGACTCATTGAACATATATTCCAATGACTGCTATCTCTAATAATTGCCCTTCATATAGTTTAGGAATATTAATACATATAAAGTTATAACCTTTCCCTAACAATTATTAGAGAAAAAACATAGTCCCTTGACTTTTATTAGCTGCACACTGTATTTACTTATTTACTAACTTAACTCTTACTTTAGAAACTTAAAAATATTTTTAGTACAGAGAATGATAAATGCTACCTTAATAAAAATCACCTAGTTTCCACTATTACTAATTTTTAGCCAGTTTTGTTTTACCTATAGTACTACCTACTTCCTCTTTCTTGTATTATTTTGAAGCAAATTCCAATTTATTATTCCTTCTATAAATATATTGGTAAGTTTCTCTAAAATTTAAAACTAATCATAATTCTATTATCCTACTTTCAAAATTAATGTCTTACTATCATCGTATAGCCAGTCAATGATCAAATTTCCAATTGTCATATAAACACCATCATTCTTGTGTGTGACTAACAGTTTAAATTCTGAAATGTATAGCGACTCCATAGTAAAATTCAAAAAATTCACTTACATTAGTCAGAATACCACTGTCCTTAACAGATAAAATCTAGAGTAAAATCTAGTACATCATTAAGATAACTGTGAAATTACATTTCAATCAAATAATATATTAAAGTACAAAGATGCTTATAAAAATTATATTCTACTTCTAAATGGATTGGCAGCAGTGACTGTAAAAACCAAGCATACTAGCCTCATCTAAATGGTTCTTTCAATTGTTTTTAAAGTCCAAAATCTTCAGCTTTCTTTCTTTCTTCTTTTTTTTTTTCTACTAGGGATTGAACCCAGAGCCCGGTGCATGGTAAGCAAGAACTCTATCACTGAGCTATACCCCAGCCCTTTTTAATTTTTATTGTGAGATGGGGTCATGCTATGTAGCCCAGGCTGGCCTCAACTTGCCAACCTCTTGCTTCAACCTCCTTAGTAGCTGCAATGACTGGCATGGAACACCATGCTGGGCTAAATCTTCAGCTTCCAAAGAAAAGGGATTAGCTTAGACTTACAGCCTTCTTATTTAAAAAGTTCCTTCCTTACACCCTCAAGAGTAAAAAGATAAGACTCTTATTCTACAAAGAGAGAATTCTAAAACAAAGTAAAAGACTCAAAGCCTTTAAGAGATAAGTAACTAAATGAATTAAGAGGACCAGGGTAATAGAATTGAGAATGATAGGCCCTATATTAAAGTGGGAAATATATAATCTTTTTAAATGGCACTAGTATCATTCAAAGCCTGCAGCCGTAGCCCTATGGCATCTGATCCCGTCAGATCTCAGGAGCTAAGCAGGGTCGGGCCTGGTTAGTACTTAGATGGGAGACTGCCTGGGAACACCAGGTGCTGTGGGTTTGGGAGACGGACCTCGAAACCCACTCCCAATAAAATCAATCCACCATTGAAAACCCTATGAACAGCAGAGAAGCACTGACAATAGTGTTTCCCCTGTTGTACGTAGGGTCATTATGAGTTGGACACTGACTTGACAGCACTTAACAACAACAACCACAACAGTATCATTCAATTTCAGCAAATTGTCATGAAGAGACTAGGGTCCAGTGTTGTTGATTCTTTTTGACTTTTCAATGGTGACAACTTAATTATGGTAAGGAAAAAATATCGTGCTGGTCAACAAAACATTTATAAGCTACATACAGTCTGCAATGGAACACTATTGAATCTCCAGTCTGAAAGACTAAAAAGTCTCCACAGAACTAAGCCAAAGGAATATCCTTATTTACCTATAGATAGTATAGATGGCCAAAACAGCATTTCTTCTAACATAGCTATGTCGATGTTCCAAACAAGCACGGATGGCTGGCATTAAAGGTTCTAGCAATTCTGCTTCCTTCAATTTGCAAAGAAAACGAAGAGTAGATCCTCTAATAAATTCATTAGGATGCTGAAGATCCTGATATAAATATTAAAATAGGAAATGTTGAGTTTTAGCTTCTTAAAAAATCAACTTTAAACGCAAAAGTTTCTAATGGAAAAAGCAAATTTAGTTGAGAAAAAGATTGAGATTATCAGATAATTTCCATCAGATTTCTGTGGATTAAAGTAATTTTTACCTATTTCATCACTGTCTTATGTACTATATCTCATTGTTTTTAAATTAATAATACATATAAAATGCATGGGAAATATCTGAAAAAAGTAACAACAGAACTTTTTACCACAACTCTTCACAACTTCAATTCCAAATATCTACAACTTTTATCAAAGATTTAATTTTAAGAACAAAACAAAGCCTGTTCCACCAATTTTACAATTATTTAAAATCACAGCAATATTCACAAATTATTATGGTTTGGCTTACCTTTCTGTATGCATCACATACAAGAATCATTTCATGTAAAAGTCTCCCATCTGGAGTTGTTTTAGGAACAATTTCCCAAAATACCAGAAGTAATTTTTTGATGGTGTGATCCTGAAGAGGTAGCACAAAACGAATGATGGTCATCAGGAGTCCAGGAAGCTTTTCACCATTCAGAATCATAATGATAACCTTCTTTAAAGCTTCAGTTTTGGACTTCACATCTCCTTTTTCTAATTCAATCATTAAAAAACAAAACAATACAACAAAAATAAGCAGAAGTATAGCAAAAGAAAATTCCTCAGGTAACTTCAAAAGCAGTTAACAAAATAAAATATTACTTATTATCAGCAATGGTAATAAAAGAACAAACCCAAGAGACAAGATTTCACCATGTGGCTCTACCAAATAAGCTGTGTATGTCTGCATAAGTTATTTACCCCCGACCCTCAGATACTTTATATATAATATAATGGCTGTGGATAAGACTTGTGGTCCTTAACCAACTTAATGTAGCCTTTATGAATCTATTGATATACCAAGTAGACTTGTTTTTCAAACACATTTGTATTCTGTTAAGATGAGTGCTTCTGAACTCCAAATAGCTTATTATGTGTGGATTTCCTCAAAATATAACCACATTTTGGGAGATAGGATGGATATGGTGACCTTCTTTATTTTATTAATTTAATTTGCAGTACAGGAAGACCTTGAACCCAAGACGTTGCATGTACTAGTCAAGTGCTCTACCACGGATCTGCACTCCTATCTCCATTTTTATTTTTTAATTTGAGACAAGGTCTTGTTAAGCTGTGCAGGCTGCCTCTGGTCTTGGACTAATAAACCTCCTGCCTCAGCCTCACAAGTCACTGGGATAACTGGTATGCAACATGGCCTTGCTGGTGAGCTTTTTTAACATGAAGAAGCCCCTCATACTCAAAAAGGTTTAGAACTAAAGGATTAAGTAGGTCCAAAATCTTATCCTATACAACTGTAGACTCTATCTTAAGATATCATCTCAACAACTAAAAGAAAATGAAAATGTTCTTTATCAGTAGCCATAGAACTAAAGATGACACATTTAAGATAATATGTAAGCTTACTGCTATTTAGGTTAAAAATTATGCAATATAAAGTATTTTATGCAAAAACAATTCATTATTTCATATCATCATTGCATGCAGATAAATTGATGGTACTAAAAATCTTTTGGGCCCAAAATTTAAAGGCAGAAATATGAGATAAGCACATTGCTACTACAATAATTTAGACCATAAAAATAAATATCTAGGAGAGGAGAGGACTCAAAGAGGGACGGTAAGACTTTAATAATCCTACAGCTGTCATGAGGAAAAGAATTAGAACTGATGGGCCGAAAGAAGCAGATTTGGGCTTAAATATGAGAAATATATTTCTACCAATTAGATTTATGAAATTATTACATAAAGAGCTCTTGACAAAGAGAGAGACTGTGCAAAATCACTTGGTAGGTTCTAAGAAGGGCTTAAGTGTTAGAAGAACCATTCTAGGTAAATAAAAAGTCCTTTCTTGTCCTCAAATGTTATGTATTATTGCTAGGTTAGTACAATATTTTCACACACTGCAGAACAGAGAATACTTTCAGGTTATTTGGGCTAATTAAGCAAAGTTCTAGGTGGCTAAAATCGTACTCACTGAGCCTAAATAGGTTTTTCCTGTCTTTGTTCCAAAGCTCCCATTCTGACTATTCCTTTCCTTTCATTTCCATCCTCTTCCCTTTTTTTCCCCTTTCCCTTCCCTTCCCTTCCCTTTTCCTTTTTCCTCTCCTCTTTTCCCCTGCCCTGCCCTGCCCTCCCCTCCCCACGCCTCTCCTCTCTTCTTTTCTCTTTGACTGGGCATTGAACCCAGGTCCTTGCACATACTAGACAAATGCTCTACCACTGAGATACATTCCTAGGTCCCTTTCTCATTAAAAAAAAAAAAAAAGCAAAAAACCTATTCTGTTTTATAATCTAAAGTATGCAAAGTCCAAAAGCCATAAAACTGTATCACTATAATCTTGATGGCTTCTTTTGCTCCAGGACTTCTTTTCTTTTTCTAAACCATTTCTCACAAATTAGCAAATTCTCAAAGTTTTGCAGGCTAGAATTCCACTTGTAGCAATAGTTTAAAAAGTTATAAAAGTTTAAAAACAAACTTATAGAAAACTATACTATCTGTATTTTAAGAACCCAACCCTAATTTTCATTTAGCCCAGCAATTTGAGTTGAAAAGAAAGGGTGTGTGTTCCTTTCCACATTTTCAAAATTTCCAGAACTTTTTTCTTCTATGAATACTATTAAACATTTGGAAAATTTCAATTATCTATTCAATTCACTAAAATATACTAAATATCTCCTACTCTGGAGAATACAAAGTCCCCAGAGTTTGGATCCATTGATTGAAAGAAAAGTAAATAGTTGAAGCACAATATTTAACTAAACAAAAAAGTATTTGTTACTCAAAATTGGAAACCAGCTCCAAGCTTTCTTGTATCTCAACTGTTTATATTTTATATTTTTATTTCTGTGGTACTGAGGATCAAACCCAGATCTTCCTGCACATTAGACAAGCACTCAATTACTGAGCCACACAGTAACCCTTAACTTTTCCTAAAAGCCAAAATATACACAAAATTGGAGATTATTTATTTTTGTTCAAGGGTAGTTAACACAAATACAATTAAGATAAGGGTACTGTTCCAATTAGGATAGGTTTTGTTCTTTAATTTCCCAGCTACAGCTTTAAACATTCTGGATAGCTAATAATAAAACCTTTAAATTATGAGAAAAAAATAATGAAAGCATATTTATTAATTTGCATTCCACATGTGGCTTTTTAATCTAATGTTGTTGTTAGGTGCCATTGAGTCGTGTCCGGCTCATAGCGACCCTCATAGGGTTTTCAATGGCAGATTGTTTCTCGGGATTGCCTTGGGAGTGGGTTGCCTCGTCCTTCTCCCATTTTTGTGGTGCTGGGAATCGAACTCGGGACCTCAGAGACTGTAGAGCGGCCCTCTACCAACTGAGCTAAATCCCAGCCCTTTTAATCCAATAGTATCAGGCAAATGTTATAAAAGAGGGTTTCTTTTCTCATCTCTAAAAATAGAGGCTGGTGGTGTAGCTCAGTGGTAGAGAACTTGCCTGGCATACAAGAGGCCCTAGGTTTGATTTCCAGTACTGCCAAAAATAAAAATAGACTCCAACAGATATCTAATTTTTAAGTAAGACTGGGTAATATTCCATTACTGCTGATTAATGGATAAGAATAGGCAAATAACATATTAATTCTCTTTTCAAACTGAAACATGACTTCAAAATATATTTTCAATATTTAAAGCATAATTTTCATTCTCTTCTGTTTAAAATAGTACTTACTAATTTCATTTATATTTATTTTTAATAGTTAAATAAGAATCATTACTTTGGAAAATGTATTACTTAAATTTTTTTTTCTTGGCAGAAT
Source organism: Pedetes capensis (assembly GCA_007922755.1). Taxonomy (NCBI): domain Eukaryota; kingdom Metazoa; phylum Chordata; class Mammalia; order Rodentia; family Pedetidae; genus Pedetes; species Pedetes capensis. Next base: position 22,355 of record VMDO01015591.1, read on the forward strand.
CAAATTGTAAAGTTGGGGATGGTGACACACATCTGTAACCCCAGCACTTAGGAGGCTGCAACAAGAAGATCATGAGTTCGAGGCCAGCAAAGCAAGTTCTAGGCTAGGCTGGGCTACTTAGTAAGACTCTACCTCAAAAACAAGCAAACAAACAAAAAACCAAACCAAACCAAAATATGCCCCTCATTTTTTTCTTCTTCTTCAGTACTAGAGTTTGAACCCAGAGCCTCCAGGCAAGCCCTCCACTACTGAACTACATCCCCTGCCTTTTTCATTTTACTTTGAGACTGAGTCTTGCTAAGTTGCCCAGGCTGGCCTTTAACCTGTGGTTTCCTGATTCAGCCTCCTAATTAACTGGGTTTATAGGAGTGTATCACTGTGCACTGCCAGCATACATTTTTAAAGGAGACACACAATACTTTCAAACTTCAGAAAGTAGTTCTTTTCTTCCTTGCAAAAATGTCTTCAAAATAAAAAATTTTAGCCTTTAGTGAAAACACATGTTTATTCTAGTATTCCAATGTCGGCTTCATTTGTTTGTGTAGGCCAAAGAACAAACTTATTCTGGTTTTAAAAACTAAGTATATGAAGCTAAGTGAAAAAAGGAATTAAGACATTCTAATACACATTCTCAAACTATTACCTACAGAGAATTTTCAGCTACATTTCAAGTATGATACATTAAGCTGCACAAGCAATTATGCTATTTTGAGGGATAGATATCAGATATCTAACAACCAGATAATTTTTTACTAAGCTAAACTGAGATGTTATTCTATTTCCATAAACCAATATTGCAAGTTTAAAGGTAGCAAGTTTTCATTTTTCATAAGACAGAAAGTCTATTGAAGACATTCTAGGTAAAAATTTAAATGAAAATAAAGCATTTATAATTATAAAGGAACATGAAATGCAAATGAATCTTTTACTCTCAGTTTTTCTCTTTTTTTCATTTCATTCTTAAAATACTGTGCGTTTAACTAGGTCATCATAGCAGTTGAGAGTAGACTTGCAGTTACCAGAGGTTGGGTAGAGTAGGGGAAAGGCTGATCAATAGGTAGTGGGTTACAATTAGATAAGAGCAAAAAATTATAGTGTGAGTACAGATGGCAATTATGTACTATTTATTTATTTATTTATTTTTGTGTTACTTGAATGAATCTAGAGCCTCACACAGCACATTCTTTACAAGTGCTCTACCACTGGGCTGCAACTTCAGATCATTTTATATTTTTTATCTAGACAGGGTCTCACTAAGTTATGCAGGCTGCCTCTGGCCTTAAACCCATGATCCTCCTGCTTCCACTTACCGAGTCACAGAGATAACAGGCATGAGCTACTGTGCTCGGCTGTACTATATATTTTAAAAATTTAGATGAAAGGATTTGAAATGTTTTCATCATAAGTGATGACTGAGGAGGTATATATGTCTAACATGATTTAAACATTACACAATGTATGTTGTTAGGTACCTTCGAATCGGTATCTGACTCATAGCGACCCTCATAGGGTTTTCAATGGCTGACTGTTTCGGGATTGCCTTGAGAGTGGATTGCCAGGTCCTTCTCCCATTTTTGTGGTGCTGGGAATTGAACTCGGGACCTCACAGACTGCAGCGCAGCACTCTACCAACTGAGCTAAATCCCAGCCCACACAATGTATATGTATATGAAAACATCACATGGTACCCCATTATTATGCATAATTTTTATGTTTTTATGTATCAATTAAAAATGTCCAATTTAATTTTTTAAAAAAGTTTACCTAGGTCATTTTTTAAGCTAATTTCAGATGGTGGTTCTGAATCCATTGGCACGTTAATTAACGTATAGCACACGTTCTCAGCTGCCGTCATGGTTTCTGGTTTAAAGTAACCCCTGATACAAGATTAAAGGATGACAGATGCCAGAAAATCTAGAAAAATAAATACAGTGATATCATTACAAATTTTTAAAAACCCCACAAACAAGTAGTGATCTTTACTGTCTAAAGTTCATTCAGCTTGGCTTATGAGTTTTAAAGTATTAGATGGGGAGGATCAACCTATATTGTGCTCTCATAAAAATAAATTCTAATAAAAAACACACTTGTCAGCCCCGGCCTATACCATCTCTCACTCCCCCCCTTCCTCCCCCTCCCCCAGTTTAATAAGAGTGTTGTACAGAATTAAGACCCACATAACAGTGACAGCACCCGACCCCACCCCACCATGCTACAGAACGGTGATTTTGATCCTAACACACAATGTGAACCGCTCAAGTAAGAGATCCTGTGCATGAATACTCTGCCAAAAACTTGAAGGTCTTTATCGAGGTCGTCTGTCACTCCCGACCCTGCATCCGTGTGTCTCTCGGCCGGTGAGCTGCACCCCCACGTCACCCCACCCTTTTCCCCTACCCTTCCTCCAGCCAAGCAGGCCCTGACCTCAAAAGCGGGGGCCCGGGGTCTTAGAGCAGAGACGACCTCTGGTAGCAAGCAGGCCGAAACGGGCGTCGGGCCCAGAGCTTCCCGGCCCACCGCCCTACCGCCCCACCGCTCCCCTCCGCCAGGCCCCGGCGCCAGCGGCCTAAGTCTCTCTCCCTGTCGGCGTCTTCCTCCTAGAGAGCCGGTTTCTCCGACTGTGTACAGCCCAACACGCCTCCGCGACTGGGGGCTCGTGGCCCGCTACCTGGCTCCGGAGGGGCAGCTGTTGGGGTAAACGCGGGAACCTCTACTCAGGTTCCAGCTAGCCGCAGCAGCTACGGCTCCCGAGTCCTTGCTGACGTGGAAGTGGGTGGGGAGACAACCGAGGCCACAGCCACTACGGATCTACGGCAACTCAGAGAGGACATGCCTTCTCTGTCCTGCGGCTGCGCGCTGTAACTAAATTCTATTTTCTAACCCTCGGGGTGCACCCGGATTGGTTTATGCTGCAGCGGAGAGTTGGAAGCCCGTATTTATTAAGTTTTATTGGTAGGCCATGCGCTGAGTTAAGCGCTATGGTCTTCAAGGTTGTTGTTGTTGTTGTTAGGTGCCGTCGAGTCGGTATCCGACTCATAGCGACCCTCATAGGGTTTTCAATGGCTGACTGTTTGGGGATTGCCTTGGGAGTGGATTGCCAGGTCCTTCTCCCATTTTTGCGGTGCTGGGAATTGAACTCGGGACCTCAGAGACTGCAGCGCAGTGCTCTACCCACTGAGCTAAATCCCAGCCCAAAATCCTGGGCTCGTCCAGGATTTGAATCCGGGACCTCTCACACCCGAAGCGAGAATCATACCCCTAGACCAACGAGCTGCTCTCTCTTCAAGGTTACTTGGAATTTTTTCTTCCAGGAAATAAAACAAAGCGAGCAAGTGCCTGGAGGGAGGGGAAACAATGTCACAGGGTTATGTGGTCTAGTGGAAAATGAGCACTGGTCTTGGAGCTTGGAACCCAGGGAGCTCTGTTCTTACTCTCCACTACTAATAAACTGGGAGAGTGACTGACTACTATTGGTCAAGTAATTTCAGTTCTTTTAATAAGGCAACCAGATTACATGAAGATCCATGTCAATTCTTAATACCTCCAATAGTCTGAATCTGCCTCTTCACACTTGTGCTGGAGTTGCTGCAACGTTGCTTTGCTGTGATTTCTGCTCTTTATAACGGGCTCTTTTGTGATCCTGAGCACCCAGTTCTTTAAAATTTTTTTATGCATAAAGGGAGTCAGTCTTAGAGGATTTTACCTAAATTTGTTACAACTACCAGAGGTGCCAAAACATGTATACACACTTTAAGAGATGTTATCTATGCATTACTTTTTGAAGTTGAATTGAACTATGATAGTACCACTTTGAGCCCCTTATAATTGCAGATGTTAAACGTGACTTATATTCATCTTTTGCTCAGTACATATTGAGTATTACAGTTTTAATACTTAAAATATGTATACTTTTTTTGGTATCCTCTGTTGAATTAGCCACAGAACCTTAGGTTTTGCCCGTTTGTGGTTCTATATCCCACCCCAAGTTTTCTGGTCAATGAGCAGTAACAAAATGTTTGAAGGCTTAAACAACATATTATGGATACAAAGAGTTCCTACAGAACTTGAGCTTATTGACAAGTTAATCTATGAGGAAGATAGAACACAAATACTATATCTCATCTGCCTAGAATCCAGCTATTTGAGATTTCCCCTTTTTGGAACAAGAAAAAAAAATTCCTGGAACACCCAGAATATATCACAAAAACCACCTGTTTACAGCACTTTAATTGTAAGTATGGCCCCTCTGATCCCATATGTATTGAGACAAGGTCTTGTTATGAGGCCCAGGCTGGGCTCTAACTCCCAACTCACCTCCTCCAGCTCCAGGGTGCTGGGATTACAGGTGTGGGCCACCACATCCGGCCTGTTCATGAAGTTCTTAAAAACCTTTTATTCTAGACGATTGTACAGTTACATGAACATAGAGACCCTGTATAATCTTCATCCACTTTCTCCCAATGGTAATCTTACAGGAAATTGACTATAAAATTCATTCCTCTGTAATAAGATTTCACCAGCTTTACATGCACTCATTTATGTATTTAGTCCTAGACAATTTTATTACATTCAGATTTGTGTGATCATTAACAGTCAAGGCACAGAACAGTTCCATTATAGGGATCCCTCATGATAACCTTTTACAGGCACAGCCGTCTGTGTCTTTCACCCCAGCAACTGCTTATATGTTATAATTTTATCATTTAAATGTTATGTAAATGGAATTATACAATGTAATCTTTTGAGATTGGCTGTTTTGCAATTTAGGATAATTCTCCAAGATCAGTCCAAGATGTGTTCAAGTTTGTTCCTTTTCCATGTTAATTAACATCTTTTTTTTTTTTTTTTTTTTTTGGCAGAACTAGGGTTTGAACCCAGGGCCTCCTGCTTGCATACTTTGCATACTTTGTACCACTGAGCTGCACCCACAGCCCATTTTTTTACTTTTTTGAGACAGGGTCTTGCTAAATTGCACAGATTACCTCTGGTCTCGAACTTATGATCCTATTGCCTCCACCTCCAGAGTCACTTGGATTACAGGTACACACCATGGCGCCTGGCTTAACATGTAATCTTTATAAATGCAGTTATTTGGTTTCAAGCCTACTTGACTTATCAAGAAGTGACAGCAGGAAATGAGGCAGTTAGCTAGAACTTGTCTCAAAATAAAAATGAAATAAATGAAATAAAGGGGCTGGGAGTGCAATTTGTGGTACAGCACCTGCCTATCATTTGCAAGGCCTGCATTCAATCCCCTAGTATTGGAAGAAAAAAAGGAGGAGAAAAAGGAGGAGGAGGAGAAAAAGAGGAGGAAGAGGAAGAAGAAGAGGAGGAGGAGGAAGAAGAAATAAGGCCAACTAAGGCAAAGATTAGACCTAGCAATGAAAGCTCAGTAGCTTAGGGCTACCATGTTGTAGAAATAACTGTATCTACTTCAGTTGCCTCAGTTGTGTGGGACTAATCATATTCAGTTGCCTTAGAAGTTCATTGTGTTAAACTTTAAGGTATATCATGGTCCTGAACCATCAAGGAAACTATTAAAATACTTAAAAGTGCCATTGGTAATGTCTATTGTTTCTTGAGCTTCTTGAACAGATATCAAGACCTTATATAGTCTCATCGATTATTCCTTCCTCACTTATAAAACACTTTATATTTTGGAACTTTTTATTCTAGCATGTAATCATTTTGAATGCCTTTCAAATTATAACTTGAGTATAAAGACCTCACCATATATGAAGGGGCTGGATTTAGCTCAGTTGGTAGAGTGCTGCTCTGCAGTCTGTGAGGTCACGAGTTCAATTCCCACCACTGCAAAAATGGGAGAAGGACATGGCAACCCACTCCCAAGGAAATCCCGAAAACAATCTGCCATTGAAAACCCTATGAGGGTGGCTATGAGTCGGATATGACTCGATGGCACCCAGCAACAACAACATATATGAAGAATCATAAAAGCCTAGGAAAATCATTAAGCCTAGGAAATCAAGGCATAAAGAAAAGTCAAACACTAAAACAGCTAGGGCTGGGATTTAGCTCAGTGGGTAGAGCACGGCGCTGCAGTCTCTGAGGCCCCGAGTTCAATTCCCAGCACCACAAAAATTAGAGATAGGGCCTGGCAATCCACACCCAAGGCAATCCCGAAGCACTCAGCCATTGAAAACCCTATGAGGGTCGCTATGAGTCGGATACCGACTCGACGGCACTTAACAACAACAAAAAGAGCTAGGATTAGGACCTAAATCTTGGCATCTTCTTTATTGCCTTTTAGTTTAATCATGCCAGTTCTTCAGAGCTGCACATATACATGCTCAATACATTCCACGTGAACTGAGTATTTATATTAGCAATAGGACTTATAAAACATTAGGAATCTTACTGTTTGTAATTATTCAACAGACTAAATGGATTAAGTGAGTTCAACAGACTAATCTCAGCGAATTGGGAGATTGAGGCAGGAGGATTGCAGGTTCAAGGCCAGAGACAGGCTGCCCAATTTAGCAAGACCTTGTGTCAAAATAGAAAACAAAACAGGCTGGAGGTGCAGCTCAGTGGTAGAACTCTTGCCTAGCATGTGTGAGGCCCTGGGCTCAACCCCTAGAGTACTGAAAAGGAAGGAAAAAAAAAAAAAAGAAGAAGTTACAAAGGGATTTAAACAACTGAGGCTTTGTTTTTTTTAAGTCAAGGACTTACTATGTAGCCCAGGCTGGCCTTGAACTCTTGATGTTCCTTCATCAAACTCCTAAGTGCTGGGATTATAGGCATGTGTCATCATGCCTGACACAATTGAGGCTTTTAAAATTTGGGAACACCTGAAAAAAAATTACCATTCTAGCAACTTTTGAGTTTACAAGGTGTCATAAGTTCTTCCATTTAACCCTACAGTAATTTTCCACAGGGTTTCCTTAAAATAGGGGTAACTTGCTGGGTGTAGTGGTGCATGCCTGTAATCCCAGCAACTGGGGAGCAGAGGCAGGGGGACTGCAAGTTCAAGAGCAGAGGTAGTATGCGTAATTTAGCAAGACCATCTCAAAACATTAAAAAAAAAAAAAAAAAAAAGGGCTAAGGGTGCAGCTCAGTGTTACAGCACCTGCACAGTATGCAAGCATGAGGCCCTGGGATCAACCCCTAGTCCTGAAAACAAAACAAAACAAAACAAAAAAACAAAACAAACAACAACAACAACAACAAAAACAAAAACCCAAACAAGCAAAAAATAAGGGTAATTTATCCAAAGCCAATAGCAGCTAATTAGTAAAATGAGGTCTAAAATTTAAATAAACCTATCTTCTCTAGAAAGATGTAGTATTACAGAAAATAAAATAACTCCTTTAGGCTTTATTGAAGCAAAATTTCAGATTTCTAAAAAATGATTTCATCTAATTTAATTATGCATGGTGTTAGATAAAAATTGTTCAACTCATGAGAAGAACAGAATACATAGGGGAGGGTAAGGGGTAACCTATATGAATAATGTTTATCAAATTGAATATATGAAAATTGTCACAATGAAAAGCATGTCAAAATGAATCACATTATGATGTACATTAAAAATTTCTAATAAAAACAACAACAACAACAACAACAAAAAGAACAGAATAATCCATAGATTATGCTGGAGTGGGGCTGGATAGAATAAGTGGTTTGAGATTAAAATGTCCCTTTTGTTATTTTCGCAAAAGTCCAAGAGACCACGGCTGTAACTACTGCCATCTGCTGGTCGGAAAGGAAAACTGTTCATATGTCTTGCTACAAGTGTAAGAGACAGGGAGGGAGGGAGGGAGAAAGAGAGAAAGGGGGGTGGAGGGGGGAGAGGGAGAGAGAGAGAGAGAGAGAGAGAGAGAGAGAGAGAGAGTGTGTGTGTGTGTGAGAGAGAGTGTACGTGTTTGTTGGGGATTGAACCCAGGGCCTTGCACTGGCTATGCATGAACTCTACCACAGAGTAACACCCTCAGCCCAATCTTAGTACTATTGTTGGGAAGTGGTGTTTTTTTTAGGTTTGAATCAGAATAATCTTCAAATTTGCACCCTGAAATTTGTATTCTGAGACGAATCTTCAGGGATTTTCATGAAGTCAGTCCACACATTAGAAAATTATAAAGCTATGGTAGATAAGAGATTTTTTTCTATATCACTAAAAATAAGGCACTATAATCTGGCAAATATGGCAAATGACCAGTTGTAATGCCCAACTATTTATAGTTGAAGCTACTTAAAAAATAAAATACCAATGCAACAGAAGGTGAAACAATTTTATTTCACAGTTGTCTTTAAAACTGCAAAGACAGTATTTTCTTCATATAAAAACATTGGTATAGATACCTATACTTTCTAGAAAATGATTATATAGACCCTTTCAAAGAAAAATGCACCCCATATATGTTTTCAGGGAGGTTGCTTGGAAAAAACTCACATCTGGACTGATTCCTAAAACATATTATTCCATTTCTATGCACCTGTTGGTTCGAAGTGCAAATTATTGTCATCAGTATGTGTTCCTGCGTTCTTACATATTTGATAACACATGTTATCATTTAATGTTCCATTGGTTCATCAGCTTTTTCTGCAGGTTCATCAGCAGGTTGTGCAGGCTTAAAAAGAGAGGGGAAAAAAGATGTAAAATGAACACCTGATCAGTGAATATTCTTAATCACAAATATTTCATTATAAAAATTATAATGAGAAAATGAGGTTAAGGAGATGTCTTAGATACCTAATTTTAGTATTGTTCTTTTAACTTTCTGAATAAAGCTTTTAAAAAATGTCTATATCATTTCAGTTCTGGAAACCTAAAAAAAACCAACAGTGACCAATTCTACCACATTATCATACTTTGTCTTGCTCAAGAGTTAAAAGCCTTTCTTTTATTATCAAGCAGCTCTTTTTTAGAAATCCTTTCCTCTACTACCAACACACACAGAGTAAAATATAATCAAACCAATCAGCTACATGGTACTCCACAGCATTCTTCCCAAAAGTGTTAGTTTTTATCACGGAACTTAAATAGTACAAATCTTGCTCCTGAAATAGTACCTATAGTATCTTTTTCAAGTTGAAAAAAAACTCTGCTGTAGAAGGAACTTCCATGCCAGATACTTTTTATTTTCAATTCCACAGCTGTCAACCAAGTTTCCTTTAATAGCAAATGTGAGCCAGGCATGGTGGCACACACCTATAATTCAAGCACTTTGGAAGCTGAGGCAGGAGGGTCAAGAGTTTGAGGCCAGCCTGAGCTAACTAGCAAGACTCTGACTCAAAGGGAAAACCAAACCAAACAAAAACCAACCAACCAACCAACCAAACAAAAAAACAAGTGTATATTCTCAGCACCCAGCAAAAAGACTCATATTTAATCTGAGATTCATGAATAATCTTTTTTTTTCGCCAACACTTCTTGATGCTTTTGTCACTATTTATGAAGAGCCAACTTAATATCCGGGCTGGGATTTAGCTCAGTTGGTAGAGTGCTGTGCTGCAGTCTCTGAGGTCCCGAGTTCAATTCCCAGCACCGCAAAAATGGGAGAAGGGCCTAGCAACCCACTCCCAAGGCAATCCCAAAACACTCAGCCATTGAAAACCCTATGAGGGTCGCTATGAGTCGGATACTGACTCAACAGCACCCAACAACAACAACAACAACAACTTAATATCCAAAGCTGGCCCCCAAAGAATTTCTCCCTATCTCCACTAACAAAGAATCTGGGCTAAAGCTATATTATGGTTTAAATATAAAATGGCCCCCAAAGCTTGTGTTTGAGTAATTGTCCCCCACCACTGTTTTAAGAGGCAGTGAAACTTTGGAAGACAGGACCTAGCTGGTGGAGGTAGGTTATAGGGAGCAGGTCTTTGAAGATTTTATCAGGGCCCCAGGTTCTGGTTGGTCTCTCTCTCTGCTCCTGTCAGCCATGATATGAAGGATCTCTACCACAGGGGCCTGCTGCCTGCTCTGATGGCATGCCTCCCACCATTATGGACTGAAATCCTCTGAACTATAAGCCAAATGAATTTTTCTTCCCTTAAGATGTTCTGCCAGGTATTTTGTCACAGTGATGCAAAAGCTAACTAACACATCCATCCTGTGACTTACTTTAACCAACAGAATACATACAAGTGATTCTGTGCCATTCTTGGGTCTCAGTCTTAAGAATGCCTGGCAGCTTTCATTTTTGAGCTTTTGCAAGCTCTGAGTTGCCACCTGCTAGAGAGGTCCTATTGAACGAGAGGCTCTAGTCTACACAGACCCAGTCACTCTCTAGTTACTCCTCTAAGACACCTAGAAGACGACATCTTAGATGTATCCTACCCACCCCCGACACACATTTGACTGTACCATTTGTGAGATTCCAAGTGAGAGCTGCAAAAGGACCATTTAGCTGTGCCTCAGTCAGCCACAGAATTGTGAAAAATAATGTGTGTTGTGTTAAGCCCATAAATTTTGGAGGTAAATTATTACACAGCAACAGGTAACCAAATCAACTCTTCTCCTTGTTTTTGTTTACAGAGATCACTGCCCCTTTAATATTTTATTTTACTCAATTCTTAATTTTTCTACTGTCACTTGAATTATGGGCCTATCTCAATAAACAGACAAATACAGCAGATTTACAGAGTTGTGACAGGAACTGCAGCTTAGGGTAGAACCAAAGCCTCTTCTATTATAGTTAAATACCTGTGCCTTTCTCTGTGGTCTTTCTTCAAGACCTTCCAGGAATGGAGATACATCATCATCATCATAGATTGTAAATTCCAAGTCTTTACCAACAATTCCAATGGAAACATTCTGAAGGGGGGAAAAGTTGAGAATAAAAAAATACATAAATAAAGAATTTTGGCTAGAAAAATGCATGAGGTAAAATATTAGGTAAAAAGAGCAGAATAAAAATTTATATAGAACTTGAATTCAAGACTTTAAAAACTACTTGCATGTAAGGGGAAAAGAAAAGGAAACTAATAGGCCCTGCCATTTACAGATTTAATATTCAAATTTGGTTATCATGAGTAACCTCCAAGGTCAATGTCATCTAGAAACATTGTTTACAAAAATTATGCAGGCTATAAAGGCTTCATATAATATTAAATAATTCTCCAACAACCATAACAAAATGGCTTTCTAATGCTAACTTCACCAATTAACCTCAAGTGGGCCTCAGTGGCTTTTCTCTGAATCTTACTATACCAGTTCCTCCATCAATCTCTTTGTCTTCACTCTCTCTCCCCTCAGTGCAGGGGATCAAACCCAGGGACTCATGTGTACTAGGCAGTCACTCTACCACTGAACCGTAGCCCCAGTTCAATCTTGCTTTCTCTTGGACAACTCCATCTAACATTCTCCACTTTCCTTGTAGCTGAAAACCCTGCTCCTATTTCACTGAGAAAATAGAAGCAACTGGATGGAGAACTCTGATGAGCTCCCAATGTATCCACTTGTTGCTGTACCTATGTCTCCAGATTCTCTCTCTTCCAGTTACTATACATAGTCCAATTTCCTTTCTAAAGTCAACTTTCCACCTGCATACTGTTAAAGGTCATTGCTTTAGCCACTTTTATCATATTACTCCTACACAAGTGCTTTACTTTACCGTGGACTATTCTCATAACCATGCAGTAAATATGATGTAATTTCTCCCATCTCACAAAACTGAAACAATGAAAAACCCTTACTATGTTACTATTCCATTTCTCTGGACCCTCAACAGAAAAATCTCCTCCAAAAAGCTCTCTTTACCTGGCATGTTGGCACACACCTGTAATCTTACCAGTTGGGAGGCCCAGGCAGGAGTTCCAGACCAGCCTGGGCGACACAAGCCAAGACACTGTCTCAAAAAGATAACACAAAAACCAAAAACCAAAAATAAACAAAAGCTATTTCCAATTCCTCTTCCATTTGCTCCAGATTCCATTCCTGTCAAGCTTTTGCCACACCAATCCATTAAGATTGTCTTGACCAGTCCTCAGTGACAAGATCTCTGCTAATCTAATGATTAGTTATCAATCCATATCTTCTTTGATCCATTAGCAGTTTTCACATCCTTTTCTTTGAAAGTTTCTTCATTTCCTTTCAAGGATGCCTCATTTCCCAGGTTTTCCTCCTTCTCTGGTCCTCTGAGTCTCTTTTGCTGATACCTACTGACCTCCCAGTCTCTAAAGGTTAGAGTGTCTTTGGTCTAGTCCTCAAACTGCTTGTCTATTTGAATGCTTTAGGAATAAAATCTAATTCACTCTCTAAATGTCATTTCTACATTAAGACCTCCAAATTTTTATCTCTAGGCTGGACCACTCTCCATGGAAGTCCAGGGGGTATAGATAACTGTTTAAATTGTGAATGGGACAAACAGGCATTACAAATTTTACATATCCTAAAGTGACTGCCTGACCTTCCCCTATAATTCCTTTCCCCCAAAACCTGCTCTTTCTACTCTTTTATCCACCTCAGCAAATCATAAATCTTTCCTTCTAGTTAATCAGGTCAAAAATCTTGGAGACAACCCACCCACTATTCCACAACATTTTTTTTTTTTCAGTACTAGGGGGTTGAACTGAGGGTCACACATGCCAGGCAAATGTATCCCCAGCTCCTTTTTTATTTGGAGATAGGATCTCACTGAATTGTGTAAGCTGCCTCTGGCCTTAAACTCATGATCCTCCTGCCTCAGCTTCCTGAGTCTTGGGGATTTCAGTCATGCAGCATGGCACCCAGCTAAATTGATTTCTCAACTGTTTTGGTCTCAAGACCTTTTTTTTTCTCTTGTGGTTCTGAGGAGTGAACCCAGGGGCATGTGAGGCAAGCACTCTACCACTTAGCTACACCCCTAGTCCCCAAAACAAACTTGTTAGCAGACCCTTTTGCTGTAATTTTAGAACACCCAAAATTGAACCACTTCAATGTTATCACTCTATCCAGTCACCACCATCTCACACCTCAATTACTGTAATAGTCTTAAAACTATTTCCATCCTTGATTCCACAATAGTCTGTTGTTAAAATGCCAAACAGGTCTCTCAAAACCTAAATCAAATCATGGTATTCCTCTGCTTAAACTCCAACAAGCCACTAACTATGGCTTATAAGACATACACAATCTGGACTCCATCTCATCTCCAATTTCTTTCCTTCTCCTTTTCCTCTTGTTCATTGACCCCAATACTATTGACCTCCCTGCCTTTAATACTGGGAAAATTCAAGGACTTGTGCACTTGTATTCCCTGAAATAATCTTGTTCTAGATATCTGTATGGATCATTTATCTCCTTTAGATCTTTTCCTCAAATTTCACTTTCTTGGTGAGGCAATCTTTGATCACTCTGTTTTAAGTTACATCTATCACACTACCAACCTATACCTAATTGGTCATTCTCTTCTTAACTGGTTTTATTTTTTCTATAGCATTTATTATCTTCTAACATACTGTCTAACTTACCTATGTATGTAATGTCTGTCCCCCTCTACTACAACCTATGGTCAGTGCAGGCTAATATATGTTATGTCTGCTATATTCTCAATGCCTAGAAAATGCCTGCACATGGTAAGTGCTCAACACGTATGTATTTGTTAACTACACTAATTATACAAATATATGTCTATCTGCTGAAAACAAATGAAAGAAATTCAAACTTACTGGTTTTATTGCTTTGTATGGAAAAGATATGTTTAAAAAATTTGCTGGGTACTGTGGTGTATGCTATAATTCCAGTGACTTGGGAGGCTAAGGCAGAAGGATCATGAGTTTGAGGCTAGACACAGCCTGTGTAATTAACAAGACTCTGCCTCAAAATAAAAATAGAAAAAGGGGCTTCGGATGCAGCTCAGTGGTAGCACATACAGGTCTTGGGTCAAACCTCCCCCCTGCAATACTGAAGGAAAAAAAAAGACATTTCAAAATTGGATCACTTAGTGAATTGCTTAAAGAGAAAGAATGAGCCAAGGCAACCAACCATCTCCTAAATTAAAGAATATAAATATACACTTCTCTATTATATATATATATATATATATATATATATATATATACACACACACACATATACATGCAATGAAGACTAAATTGCAATGTTAATATCGATGATGGAAAATATGACATTTACCTTTGTAGTTAGGTCCTGCTCTGCAGGAAGTGTCTCTCTTAAGGCACGCAGACCATGTTTAACCAGTTCATTTAAGTTGCCTACATGTAATAAATTGAAAATTGTTTTTTAATTTCATTATCATATAAGGCTTCTTTTATATATCAAACCTATAATTTGAAACTGGCTTTAGCTACACACTAAGCACAATAAAAACAGCCAAAAGTTTAATGCTAGCCATGTACTTTTCTAATAGCAATCAATAACACTGATGAGTATTATTTCATTTAATGCGAGGATACATGATTTTTGTTACTATATCTGACCTGTTCTTTTGCTGGGTTAAATCAAAACCCTGATTTACAAATGACATTCAGTTTTGTGGAATGTGTTCTGCAGAATGCTAATCTGTATATGTGCTCTTCATAAAATAAGTTTCCAATTCATTCTTTGTGGCTAGAATTACCCTGATACCAAAATCAGACAAAGTCATTACAGAAAAACACAGACCAATATCCCTTAAACACAAAAATCCTAAATACAATCTCACAGATAGAGTCCTATAACAAAGAAAAAGGATTATACATCATGGCCAACTAAAATTTTTCTCAGGAATGCAAAGGTGGTTTAATGTTTGAGAAGTCATTCAAAGTAACACACTATATTAATAGACCTAAGGGAAAAAACCTGTATGATCACCTCAGTAGATCCACAAAAAGCATGCAATAAAACTCCAAAATCTTGTATAATAAAAACTCTCATCAAGCTAGTAATTGAAGGGAACTTCCTCATTCTGATAAAAGGCATTTACAAAAAATTCACAGCTAACATCACACTTAAGAGTGAGTCACTAAAAGCTTTCCTTTTAACATCATGAATAAAACAAATATGTCTGCTCTTAACACTTCTATTCATCATTAAGTGGAGGTTCTAGTCAGAGCATAAAGAAACAAAAGCACCCAGACTGAGAAGGAAGAAGTAAAACTGTCTTTATTCCTAAATAACATGATCTTGGGTCTAAGAATGGAATGTGTTCAATTCTTTTGAGATGAGTTCAGCAAGTTGCAGGATACAAGATCAATCAATAAAAATCAATTATATGTTCACATACTTGGAATGAATAATCTGCAAATGAAATTAAGAAAATTCTGTTCATAGTAACACCGAAAAGAAAAAAATATTTATAAATAAACTTAACAAAAGAAACACAAGACTTGTATACCAAAAACTATGAAATATCACTGAAAGAAACCAAAGAAGACCTAAGTAAATGGAAAGACATCCTATGTTCAGGGATCAAAGACTTGTATAGATGCTCCTTAACTTATGATGAGGTTACATCCTGATAAACCGTGTTGTTGTTGGTAATTGTTTGGTGCCATTGAATAGGGTTTGACTAATAGTGACCCTATTTACAACAGAATGAAACATTCCCTGACACTGTGCCATGCCTAGCACTATGTCAGTGCATCTTTGCTATTCATAGGGTTTTTCAATGGCTGATTGTCTCAGGAGTGTTTCAGGAGTGGGCTGCCAGGTCCTCCTTCTACCATTTTTGCAGTGCTGGGGATTGAACCCAGGGCCACAGAGTCTGCAGAACAAGCACTCTACCAACTGAGCTAAACCTCAGCCCCAATAAACCCATTGTTTGTTCTGACAAATCCTTAATAAACATAACCTTGTAAGTAGAAAAATGCACTTAATACATCTTACCTACAGAATGTCATAGTTTAACAACGTGGTACACTGTAGAATATCAGTTGTTTACCCTTGTGATTGTATGGCTGAGTGTGCTCTACGGTTTATTCTTACCTGCCCTGTATCATCAGAGAGCATTTTACCACATGTTGGTAGCCCAAGAAAAAACCAAAATTTAAAATCTGAAGTTTGATTTCTACTGAATGCATACTGCTTCCTCACTATCATAAAGTCAAAAAACCAAGTTTAACCATCTTAAACTGAGGGCTATCTGCTTTATAATCATGACAGTACTCTCTCCAGTGGCCTACTAATTCAATGCAATCCTTATTAGTTTTCTATCCTGATTACAATGTGTTAAGCAGCGGGTGCTTATGTGACCAGTCCTTAATCAAACTTTGGCCACTGAGTTTCTAAAGAAGTTTCCTAGATAGAAACATCACACATATGTTCTTGCGAGTATGCTCTGTGACGCCCTTATGAGAAGAGAGCAAACATATGGGAGGCTACACACATAACCCTTTTTCATTGATGATTCAGCTATACATCTTTATTGTATGGCTATAAATCTTAGTGGTGAGTACAACTATATGCTGAATCCTGAGTACCAGCAAATCTCCCAGTGTGGGAGTGACGTTGTCCCTAGAACTACCTTTCCCAAAGTTAAAATCTATTATCATCTTACAACACAGTTTTCTTTAAGTAATATTGTTGTTGTTGTTAGGGGCCGTCTAGTTGGTATCTGACTCATAGCGACCCTCGTAGGGTTTTCAATGGCTGAGTGCTTCGGGATTGCCTTGGGAGTGGATTGCCAGGCCCTTCTCCCATTTTTGCGGTGCTGGGAATTGAACTCAGGACCTCAGAGACTGCAGCGCAGTGCTCTACCCACTAAGCTAAATCCCAGCCCATAAATAATACTGTTATGTTGTTAGGTGCCATCGGGTCGGTATCTGACTCATAGCGACCCTATAGGGTTTTCAATGGCTGAGTGCTTCAGGATTGCCTTGGGAGTGGATTGTCAGGCCCTTCTCCCATTTTTGCGGTGCCAGGAATTGACCTCAGAACCTCAGAGACTGCCGTGCAGCGCTCTACCCACTGAGCTAAATCCCAGCCCTAAGTAATATTAGTAAGGAGTTATTTTTCTCTGTATTGAGTTTCAGATATATCCTCCAAAAAATACTGTATTGCCACAACCAGGAGAAATATAAAAGCCCTGATACTAATCCTCCTCTCAATATGAAGCAGAACACTTGGAAACCTGCCCTATCATCTTACATCTTTTGCCTTCCTTTCCTGTGGCTACACTGCTTTTACTTGTTGCTTAGGAACTACTTCGTGCAAAAATGTCTGCATGGTGTAAAATAGAGAAAGAATCATAGAATACTTGTTGTTGTTGTTAGGTGCCGTCAAGTCTGTATCCGACTCATAGCGACCCTCATAGGGTTTTCAATGGCTGACTGCTTCGGGATTGCCTTGGGAGTGGATTGCCAGGTCCTTCTCCCATTTTTGAGGTGCTGGGAATTGAACTGGGGACCTCAGAGACTGCAGCGCAGCGCTCTACCCACTGAGCCAAATCCCAGCCCTCATAGAATACTAAAAGTTGTAAATAGAACTTATAAATAGTAACTAGGATAGTGGTTCTCTACTCTGGCCAGGGTTTACTTTACCCCAAATGAATCAAGAATTTTCAAGGTTGGAGACACGCTTATGCTTGTATTTTGAGAAAGTTCTACTGGTAACCAGAAGTAGAAAAAACCAGTATGTGAGACATTCCATGGGCTTAATATCTTCAAAAACTTCTTCCATAAAGCTGATAGTTTTCTTTATTTATGGTATTATGTTTATTCACTATATAAAGACTGAAGGAGGAAAAACAAAACAAAACAATCCAAGCAAAGCTATTACTTACACTCCATAAACTCAGACATATGTCTCTCCAAGTAAGTACGGGCTGATTGAGAACGGGCTCCAATAGACATAGCTCTGCAGTCAAAATAATTAGCAGATGGACAAGTTTGGAAAATGTGAGGGCCCATATCCTACAAATAGAAAAAAATATACTACATAATTCTTGACTTTGGTTGAGCTAAAAATTCTAATAATTTCTATTTAACTTTCAAGAATCATTAAAACATAACAATGCTCTTTTAAACTTACATCATAACCAGCAATAAGCAGCCCGACACCATATGGTCTCCGGCCATATCGTTGTGTTGGTATCTGGGTCTCTTAAGCTAGTTAAAGAGCTTGTTCTGACAAAGAATCAAGTACTATCTTTATTTTCAAATTAAAAATTATTAACAATCTATAGGAATGAAGACAGTATATCTTTGGTCTAATGTTACAAAATGTTTGACTTTCCACCAAACCCAAGAATGAACACTAGCAAAATGATCTCTTCCCATGTAAAACCTCATGGGTTTTACATATAAGAGGTACAGGATTTATGTAAGAGGATGAGGGTGTGTGTGTGTGTACATGTGTGGGTGTATTTATAAATCTTGAGGGTCTCGCTATGTAGCTCAGGGTAGACTGGAACTCATGAACCTCCTACCTCCCCCTTCCAATGCTGAGATTACAGGCATGTGCCACCATGCTTAGTGGTGCCAGGATTATTTAAGAACAGCAGCTTATTTAGAAGCAGTAAGTAAGTAAGTAAGCAGTAAGCAGTAAGTAATTCCCCTCTAAAAATGATGATGCTCAGATAGGTTTCCTGAAATTGGGCGTATTTATGTTAGGAAAATATCAATTGCTTATAAAGGCTAATGAAAGAGCAACAAAATTCCTTAAAGTTTTTACAATCTTACCTTTGTTATATATTATCATATTTCTAATAACTAGCACAAGGATTGAGTACCAAGACCCTTTAAAGTTCACATTCATAAATAACATAAAAAGGATACTGCTTCCAATTAGAGATACAAGACGAGACACAGGAAGTGGTCTGTCAAATACAAATCTGGAATCCAAACATTCCTGGCGCATAAAATTACTAAAAGAAAAAGAAAAAAAAAAAACCCAAGAAAAATTAGTAATTTCATATCACAGAGAACTAATCTAAACAAATCAGTTTGACTTCACTTTTGCTTTCTTTCAAACATTTTCATGGATTCTATCTATGTAAGGAAATTACAAAGGTAAGAAAGCATGGCGTCAAGGATGCATTTTTGTGCTAAACTTTGGGGCCACATGAGATTTTAAAGATGACTAAACTATTCCATTGTTGTTGTTGTTGTTGTTGGTAGGTGCCGTCGAACGGTATCTGACTCATAGCGACCCTCATAGGGTTTTCAATGGCTGAGTGCTTCGGGATTGCCTTGGGAGTGGATTGCCAGGCCCTTCTCCCATTGTTGCGGTGCTGGGAGTTGAACTCAGGGCCTCAAGAGACTGCAGCGCAGTGCTCTACCCACTGAGCTAAATCCCAGCCCAAACTATTCCATAGCTCTAAAAAAATCTTTGTTTCAGAGCACTTATAGAATAGAGAATCTTCTCATTGTCAGCAATAGCTTGTCTTAATTCTAGGTTTTGAGCCAGCAAAAAAAGTAACTACTCCACTTTTTTCTTGAAAGCAGACTAATATTTCCCCAATAGAGCAATTATAAAAAATAGAATCCACAGCAGAGAATATTTTTACATGTTCCTGCCAATGTTACTTCTTTTCACAAGCAGCTCTCTAGAGGAGATAATAGACACTAGATTGCTAACTCTTACTGTTGAAACTGACAAGATTCAAGCAAGGTTAATATTGGGGAAAAGGCAATCAGGCAAATACCACTGAGCTATATCTCCAGTCTCTGATAATCAAATGCTGACTAGAGAAAACAAGCTACTTGTTCAGTACTTTTCATTTTGTTTTGTTTTGAGACAGGGTCTTGCTATGTAGCCCTGGCTGGCCTGGAACTTGCAATGATCCTCCTGCCCTAGTTGTCTGAGTGCTAGGATTTCAAGCATTTGCCACTATGCCCAGCCTGTTCAGTACTGTTAAGTTTCCATGGCTAACATAGCATTACTTAATATGGCAAGCACGAATCACATATAGCTATCAACCCCTTGGAAAAACAGCTAAACAGACATGTACTGTAATTATAAAATACACACCCAGTTTCAAAGACTCAATATCAAAATCTTGTATAGTATCTCATTAATAAAATTTTTATATAAATCACATGTTGATATGGAAATATTTTAGGTAGATTGGGTTAAATAATTTAACAATACAACACATTTTACATTTCTACGAGCAAACTGACACCCATAATGCTGTCACTATACTATTGATTTAAGAAAGTAAGGGACTGACTAACTTGAAAGACTTAAACAATGGCATTACCATTTCCTTTTACTGTTTATATTTTCTTCCCTAATAAAATCATGAATTCAAGAGATTAGGTTAACTACTTCCCATTCCCTCCCTCTACACACATTCCTGCTCTTATGCGCTGTCTCTCTCTCTCTCTTCTCTCCCCATCCCCTGCCTCTGAAAGATAGTGTTACATACTCTACATGTTAGGCTACTTACCGGTAATCTTCAAAAAAGAATATGTTAAAAAAAAATCAAGTGCTAAGTATTTAGGGCAACCTCAGATATAAGTGATGAAGTGAGAATTCACTCTGTGTAATTTCAAAACACCACCTCTTCACTTACATGTTGCTTCTCAATTAGAAATGATCTTTAGCTTTTTTGGATGTTCACACAAATTACCTGTAATCTCTACTTCCTACTTTGTAAATTCCTTGAAGACTCATGTCAAGATCCCCACATTATCTAATATTAAGCTCTGCAAAAAATAACTGCCTAATATCGATGTATTAAAAAGAAGCAAGGGTGGTTTGGCTCATCCTTAAACATCAGACAGAAGTTCCAAGCTCTTCGATGTATATTGTTTCAAACAATATACAATGCGTTAACAATAATCGTATTATTTATGACTTCTCAAAAGTGCTAATATTAATACATTTAATACTACTAGTTACTGCTACAAAAACTTAGAAATGCAAATACTTTGTAGCTAATTCGAACCCACTAAGGTACTTACAATCTTAATTATAATGCTGGCAGACAACTTCTTAAAATATATCTGGATCTTTTCTGGAAAATCAACCAATTATAAATCAAAAGAGATGTTTCTTTTGTTTTTCATGATCATACTTACCATAACAGTCTAGCATCAGCAGTAAGTCCTGCAATTGAGATACCGATATGGTTGTCAACATGGAGAATTTTTTTCTGGTGTGCTGCAAGCTCTGACTGTGCCCTCTAGAGACATTATAAGATGTAAAAATAAGTTTATTGTTTTATTATTTATATAATGAGATTAACAGCTGGTAGTTCTCTTTTGTAATGGAGGAAGACATATTTAATGCTTTTCTTACCTTCAATGCAACCAACACTGCATGGGTTTTTGATTTCAGACCAACTGTGGCTGAACCTTGTTTAACAGCTTCCATTGCATATTCAATTTGATGAATCCTGCCCTAAAGAAAAAAAAAAAAACAAACACATCTTACAATCAATGTAGAAGACTCTTTTATAAATTAAAAACCAGAGTTTCAGAAACTCAGGTGAGCATAAATTTCAAATGATCTTTTTTCAAACCAAGAAACTTATTTTAATTATCAATTTAAATTCCAGGAATGTCTAGAATGATTATATTCCATTTTCTTACTGTCTACAATCGCACATGTTTCTTTCTTTCTGAGACAGGGTCTCATTAACTTGCCCAGGGTGGCCTTGAACTCAACAATCCTCCAGAGTAACAGAGATTACAGGTATGCACCACTATGCTAAGTTTACACTCTCACAAGTTTCTAAACTTACTGTAGCCATGAAAAGCCACTTCATAGAAATGGCATAAAACATAATTTTACCTGAGGGCTCCAAACAGTGACATCATTGTCATACTGGTTGCGAAACTGAAAATGAAATAAAAACGGCCTATAAATATAAGAACATTACAAATAACTTTCAACACTAAGAAATATGCATGTGTTTCAACGCTAAAGCAATTCTGTTAATACAACCTCTCCGGAACACTCAGTGGCAAGCCATTTCTACATTTCCCATGAGCTGGTGTAGGAGGGAGGAGAATAGATGGTCCCATTTTTCCAACTTTCTTCTCTGCCACTCTCCATAGCACTTTCCTTGGGCAGTCAATTACTAAACTTCATATATATCAACTTTTCTTCCTATCTTTGCTTATGCTGTTCTCTTTACAGGTCCTACTAAATGGCCAGAAGCCTTCCTTTTCTTTAAATTAGCACAAATGTCTATCACTTGATGTTTTCTCCATCTTTTATCCCAAAATTTCTAACACCTAGTCCCACAGTTCTTTATCTACATATCTCTATCTTTGTATTTTGATGAGGGATAGGTCTGGCTTATCCTTGAACTCTTACCATTCTTGTATCTTGTAACAAAAGTACTCATGTTGGATGAATAAAAACAAAACTGAGCTCATGAATTTAGGGGTGGACACAAACAGTGCAGCGATGGAACCATTACTGCTATAACATTATTAACAGAAGTCTATCAGTTCTTGGGAGAATAATCGTGCGGGTGGGAAGGTCGAGTGTTGGAATGGCAGACTCAATGGAAACTCAGAACCCAATACTGTAACTCTGATTTCATCATTTCCCCTCTCAGCCTAGGTTTACTCATCTATAACTAGGTGACTGAACAAAGTGATTGAAAAGGGCTTTTCCTGATCGAGCTCTAGGGGGTAGATAAATCAAAAAGACTCATCAGTAAAAGAGCCGTGGTCCAAGGGCACAAACCGTGGGGTCAGGTACGCACTGGCAGTACTGGAAGGAAGGCCTCCAAGATAACCAAGTCCTCTCCCCTTCCTCTCTTATAGAGAGCACGAGCGGCCACTCTGTACTGCTCGGAATCTATTCCGCTGAAAGAACTTGAGAGGAGAACTCGACTAGCTAACCGAGGAGGAAGTGTTAGAGACCCGTTGGACAGTGAAATAAGCCGCGGGGATAAGGCCGCACCGATTACCGGCTGCCTCTCCCTCCGCCAGGCGGGAGATGCTGAATCACGGCCGGAGCCCTCCGGTCTACTGAGGCTCCCATGTCCTGTCGCCCAGGGCCTCTTTAAGGATACAAGAGAGGCAGATCACCGACCCCCAGTCAGTGAGTCACTGTCTTAAACCATACAAGGAACAAGATTCAACGCACCATGGCTGCTGCGTGGTCCCGGCTGTGAGCCTCCTGCAAGCTGCGGAATCAAGGAGCGCGGTCGAAACTACCCCTCCGCGATCGACAGAAATGTCTGCGGAGCTTTGAAGGCAGCGGCGCAGGCTAGAGCAGTCTATCCCAGAGATCTCGATAGCCTTCTGACTTCTCCCCAACCCCCCCATACCCAGCCTGCTTGGGGGCGGGCGGGGCCTCGGGAGATCGAGGAAATGATATTGGCGGGAAGCGTTGGGCCTCGAGTGATTGCAGCTGTCAAAAGCTACTAAGGCACCCCTATCGCCTCGCCCGTTTTGTATTCTCAGCCTAATTCCTTGTGTATTGCAGATTCTTGCTACTTCCGCATCCATCCAGCTGGAGACTTGCTACTTCCATCCAGCTGGAGACTACAGCTGCGACTCCACGGCATCCGGAAGTGCCACTCAACCTCGCGTTCACAGTTCACAGAGATTTGGGGAATTACATGATTAAGAAGAACTAGGCTGCAGAAAAGGCCACAAAATAATGGTCTATTTGTGTGTGTGTGTGTGTGTGTGTGTGTGTGTGTGTGTGTGTTATACCCTTCCTCAAGTATCTTGTTTGTGTACATGCTTTCTACTTGAAAAAACTTGTCCTTACTCCCTGGAGAACTCATCTTTTCAAGGGTCTCTTGTCATTGATAGCTTGTTTTTAAGATTGTTGGTTGCTTCAGCTAAACTTTTAAACTTCACTCGAATACTGATATCTTTCTGTGCCCTCAAAACTAAGCACTATATCTGGTAGATTAGGCCACTGAGAAAGAAAGTGGACATTTTCTTATATATATCTTTCTTTTTAGAGCATCTTTTGACAAATCTTCAAATAGTTTAAGACAGCTGCCATCCTAACATCTACCGACTACTAATTTTCTTAATAAAGAAGAAAGGATGAGTACCTACACTCAGGTAAGGCAAGGACCCTTAAGAATCTGAACTTTGAATGTGAAGCAAAAGGTCACTTAAATGATTTGCTCAAGTGCTAAAGTTCACAGCAATTTAGTATTACATACTTTGAAATTTTTTTTCACTTATATACTGTGTTTTGAACATCTTTCTGTGTTAAACATTTTCCACAGCAAACACTATTCCCTAATACTCTGCTTTATGAATGTATGATGTTGACCCAGATCCCTATTGTTTAATATTCAGGTCCTCCATTTATGAGCTATTTTATTATTTTTGTGCACATCTTATACTCTTTTCTTTAGAGTAAATTCCAAAAAATGTAGCTGCAAGGTTAAATGAAATGAGTATTTTTAAGACTTTTTAATAAAAAATGCTCAATTGCTTTCCAGAAAATTTTTTAAATCAATTTATACACTCTAGTGTATAAATAAATACTACTGTGTATACACAGTAGTATATGAGATTGTCCTTCTTTTTAAGTTCACCAACACTAGATAATGTCTTTTCTGTGCGTATGACAAGGTCTCACTGTCTAGCCCAGGCGGACTTTGAATTTATGATCATCTTGCCTCAATCTCCTGAGTGCTAGCATTACCATGCCTGGGTCTGGTTATTGTCATTTAAAAAATGTTCTGCTGTCTGGATGCTGTGGCACACACCTGTGAACCCAGCTATTTCCATGGCTGAGGCAGGACAATGCAAATTCGGGGTGAGAGGCAGCCTCTAAAACTGAGGCAGACCTGTCAAAAAATAAAAAATAAAAAAGGGGCTGTGGTACAGCACTTACTTAGCATGTTGGTGGCCTTGGGCTCAACATCCTAGTACTGAAAAAAAAAGTGTTGCTAATTTTAATTTAATAGATTATTCTCTTAATGTTTGCCTAGTGCAATGCCTCACACATATTAAATGCTTAAAAATACTGCGGAATGAATGCATAATGAATATTAAATGAATGCTTAAATTAATGCTCATTCAAAAATTGTCATAAAAAAGCCGAGTGCAATGGTGCATGCGTGTAATTCCAGGGACTCAGGAGGTAGAGGCAGGAGGATCACAAGTTTGAGATCAGAGGCAGTCTGCATAATTTAGCAAGACTCTGTCTCAAAAAGTAAAAAAATAAAAATGGACTAGGGGTCCCGCTCAGTGGTAAAGCATACAAACAGAAGGCTCTGGGTTCAACCCCCAGTACCACAAAAAAAAAAAAAATTGACATAAAAAATAAACATCTTCACAGTTCTTTTATATATATCTCTAGTCATGTACTTCACCCAAAAGTATGATAGTTTTTAATAAGATTATACTACACTGTTTTATACTACTACATTTAAAAAGTTATGGCCATTTTATCATTTCCATTAATAGTAATCTCTATTATTTTCAATAGATGCATAGTAGTCCATTGTATGGAAATATAATTTACCTAACTATTGGTGATGGGTTCGGATTTAGCTCAGTTGGTAGAGCACTGTGCTGCAGTCTCTGAGGTCCCGAGTTCAATTCCCAGCACCGCAAAAATGGGAGAAGGGCCTGGCAATCCACTCCCAAGGCAATCCCGAAACAGTCAGCCATTGAAAACCCTATGAGGGTCGCTATGAGTTGGATACTGACTCGAAGGCACCTAACAACAACAACAAACTATTGGTGAGCAATTAGATTATTTCCAAGTTTTCACTATTATTAAAATAGTGTAATGACTATTCTTATACATGCATACCTTTTGTGTATTTTCCTGATTACCTCCTTCTGATGGATTCATAGATTTGTGAGGTCAAAGGAAACACACATTTACAATTAACATAATTATAGCTAAGTTGCAAAAAAAAGTTATACAATATATGTTCTATAATACTTGACAGTCCCCTTTTTGTTATAGCTTCACCAATACTGGATATTGTTAAATATTTTTTGCCTTTGTTAAGTTGATAGGCAAAAAAGATAAAAACCTCAAATTTTAATTTTATTTGTATTTTAATTACTAGTAGAAAATGTTTTCACATATTTTTGGATGTTTATGTTACTTTAGTGAATTGTAATTTCTTTTTCTCAATTTATTAGTATGTTAATCATTCACTCATTGATTTGTAGACACTCCCTGCCACTGAAGCTAGCTCAGCTACATGCCGTGTGTGTGTGTGTGTGTGCGTGTGTGTGTGTGTGCGTGTGTGTGTGTGTGTGTGTGTATGTGAATACAGTAAATATATAATAGGGAATCACATAAATATCCAAGGACAGACATTTTATATTTAAAAAATTTACAGAGATATTAGTATCTGAATCAAAGCCTGGCCTATAGTAGGCACTCACTAAAACTTTGGTCAAATGAATGAATTAAAAAGTGATTGAGTTATTCTAAAACCTTTTCTTTTGATTTTTATCTCCTGAGCAAATAGCTGGGACTTAGAGATATATCCTTCATTCACAGGAATTGGTTGGGCTCTTCAGAGTGGCTTTTATCAAAATTCTACTTATGGACCAAGAGAAGGGGCATTTGTTTAGCCTTTTTGTCAAAACATAAAGTGCTAAAACACATTAAAATTTTAGCTCTTGTATGCATGTTTTGATGATTTGGTTCATGAGACATCTTGATCTTTAAGCAGGAGCTGAAAAATTGATCAGTAAAGACATTTGTTGGAAGACTAGCACAATAAACACAGCAGTACTTCTTTAAAGGTCATTAGTAAGTGATGTGAGGCTCTTTTAGAATCAGATAAGAATAAGTTCTAAATAAAAGCAAAGTTGAAATGTTTTCCTATGGTCATGTAAATCTTACTGTGATGTTCTGTTTAGAAACTGTAACTGGTATGCAGAGTAAATGAGATATACAGGGTACTGTGTGCAAATAACTTAATTATTTTCTTTTCCTCTACATGTTAAAACATACCCAGTGGAGTTAATTCTTCCACACTCCTAGAATGAAATATAATACAAATCTCATGGCATTTCTGGACATTGAAGTAAAAAAACATCAACTAGTCAACTAAAGTCAACTAATCAGTTACCTCAAATCAGTAATTAATACATTCAGTACAATCATAAAATTTTTAAGAGAAAAGCTTCTTATTTCCCCCAACTTGAGCCTGCCATGGCAAAAAAGGAGAAGTGGTTCACTTCCTCTCTATGTCTCTTCCTAGATTTCTCTCCTAACACACTTTCCCACCACCACTACCAAGGAGGCTGTCTTCCAAGGTGAAATTGAGGAAGGAACAAGAAAGTTCTTAACTTTGCTCCTTTAGTTTTGTGATTAAGGGTTGGTACTCTCAGAGCTTGGCAGATTTTTACAGTTGACACTTGTTATTTTATGGGTTCTATGGAGATACTTTGATTCTCACCCTAATGAGAAAATACTGGTAATATCTCACTAACCTTCGGATAAGTATATCTCATTTGGCTGTTGGCTCACTGTTAAATGCTAGCATAGGAGACTTTACTGCCAGCTTTTCTTTTTTTTTTTATTAGAAATTTTTAATGTACATCATAATGTGATTCATTTTGACATGCTTTTCATTGTGACAATTTTCATATATGCAATTTGATAAACATTATTCATATAGGTTACCCCTTACCCTCCCCTATGCTTCCCCCCTCCTCCCCCTTCCCATCTAAGTTTCCCATCCAAGTCTTCTCCGTCTTTTACTTAGTACTATTTTTCTATATGTCCTTGGGTTCCAGTTCTATTTAAGATAGAAACTTTTCCTGTAGTGGTCTTTGTTTTTATCTTGTTAGAACAATTACATGTGATTTCTAGTCCATTTATATTGACATCATTCTTATCTTCCCTCCCCCCCTTTTATTATGATCTGACCTTTGAGTAGGATTTTTCCTTCTTGTAATTTTGAATCACCTCCCTCATATGAGTGAGAACGTGTTGTTTCTCTTTCTGAGCTCGTGTTCATTCACTTAAAATAATTTTCTCTAATTCCATCCATTTTGCTGCGAATGACCTTATTTCATTTTTCTTGATTGCTGAATAGTATTCCATTGTGTATATATACCAGAGTTTTTTTATCCATTCTTCTGTTGAAGGGCACTTTGGTTGATTCCATATCTTTGCTATTGTGAAAAGCGCTGCATTGAACATGGAGATGCAGGTGTCTCTGTGGTATGATGACCCATCTCCCTTTGGGTAAATTCCCAATAGTGTTATAGCTGGGTCATATGGTAGATCTATTTTTAGCTTTTTGAGGTATCTCCATATTGATTTCCACAGTGGTTGCACCAATTTACAGCTCCACCAACAATGTAAAAGTGTTCCCTTTTCCCCGAAACCTCGCCAGCATTTGTTGTTGTTTGTTTTATTGATCTTGGCCATTCTTACTGGTGTAAGATGAAATCTCAGCGTTGTTTTGATTTGCATTTCCCTAATGGCTAGGGATGTTGAGCACTTTTTCATGTGTTTCATGGCTTTATGGACCTCTTCATTTGAGAACTGTCTACTCAGTTCCTTTGCCCATTTGTGTATTGGGTTGTTTGGTTTTTGGGTTTTTTTTTTTTCTTGAGTTCTTTATAAATTCTAGTAATTAGACC
>VMDO01015592.1:0-50632 GCA_007922755.1 Pedetes capensis
CAAATCCTGTACATTGTTTAATTTACTAAAAAACATAAGAAAAACAATTTGATCATAAATAAATGTATACATGTTTTACCATCTTTGATATAGAGATTGAAACCATAATAAAATATGGATTTAATATTACTATGGATTATGACATCAATAGTAGATAAAAACTGACTTCATATAATGCTTGGAAGTTTTGAATTTCTCACTTAAAAATCAGTTGGTTCATTTTGACAATTTTCTTGCTTTATTCCTAAATTACAGGATAAGCTGGAAGTTATTATGAAGTTATTAGGCAAATCTTTACCTACAATAAGATATTCCAAATATTGTTATTGTTGTTAGGTGCCATCAAGTCTAATCAGTGTTCAACTCATAACAAGCCCATGTAAACCAGACAAAACACAATTGTGCTTCTCTGCTATTCCTAGGGTTTTCAATGGCTAATTGACTTTTGGGAGTGAGATGCAGGGTCTGTCTCCCAAGCCTACAGCACCTTGTGTTCCCAAGTGGTCACCCATCCAAATTCCAACCAGGCCTGAACCTGCTTAGTTTCTGAGATCTGACTAGATAGGACGCCACAGTGGTACGGCTGCAGGCATTTCAAATGTAGGTAGTCTTTATTCTTAATAAATAAAAAGCTAACCCCATTATAATTTCTCTTTTTACCATTTTCTCTGTTAGCAGAGACTTCTTGGAAGTAAATGTTATGAGCATATGCACATGACCTACAGATTATGGGGAACATCTAAACGCATATATCTTAGTTTGCCTGGGCTGCCAAAGAAAATATTATAGACTAGATAGCTTAAACATGAGGAATTTATTTTTCACAGTTCTGGAGATTGGAATTCCAAGGTAAGGGTGCTGGCCAATTCTATTTCCCAATGAGGTTTTCTTCCTGGTTTGCAAATAGCCACCTTCTTGCTGTGTCCTCTCCTGGTGGAGGGACAGAGAACTTTGATCTCTTCCTCTTCTTCCAAGGGCAACTATTCCCTTTATGAGGCTGTGGTGTAGCTGTTTCTTTTGTGCTGGACATGACCATCGCCATCTTTGAAGTAAAGCAGCTGTGATAACCTATAGGAGACCTTGGCCCACAGTTAAGGCAACACAATCAGCATAACTGTACATCAGATAGCTAAGCCTTGGCAGTGGTAATGGGGCTATTAACATTTCCTCTTAGAAGGACAGGAGGAGGGTTTAGAGACCCTAAGGAGACCCCCTCCCAAATTCCAATCACCACTAGATAAAAGCTAAACAATCGACTGGGGGTGGGACTTTTTGGTGGTGCGGCTGTCTGTGAGTCACAGTACTTTTGTAAGTAACGCCAATAAACTCAATCCACCAAGGTGGATTTGGTAGGATCTTTCTTTGGTCTGTCTGAGCCCTATTTGGAGTGAATAGGCATTCCTTTTACATCTCCCTAGGCAAGTCATACAGCAGAGGGCCCACTCTGATGACTTCATCTGTACCTAAATACCCCTTAAAGTCCTCACCTCCCAATACCATCACCTTGGGCATTGAGTCTTTAACATATGAATTGGAAAGGACTCAAACACTCAGGCTTTTTCAGTCTAATGGGTTTATTTATTTATTTATTTTTTAGGCAGGGTCCTATGTAGCCCAAGCTGGTCTTGAACTTGTGATCTTCCTGCCTCAGCTTCCTGAGTGCTAGGATTACAGGCCTGTGCCACCACAACCAGCCTTAATGCTGATTTTTAAGATCTATTCAGCTTGATATACTGATTGAGTTTATTGCCTCTAATTGCTACATGAAGTTCATAGAACACATATATCGCCTTTTACTTATTGATTCCTATAGTCCTGAACATCAATGTAGTTTTCAACTCTCTATTGTCACAAATAAAATCTGAGCCTATCATATATGATACCTGTCAATATGGGAGAAAATTTCTCAGTGGTATTGACTCAGGAGTAGTATTGGTAATAGGGTTTAAACATACTTATTTCATTAAATATTGCTCAATTGTTTCCTAGAACTGTTGTACCTATTTTGACTTCTGTGAGCAATTTGTGCATGGCCATCTCTACATTTTCGCCAACATTAATGTTATCTACTTTTCAAACTTTTGTCATTCTGAGGCATATAAGTAATATGTCATTATTGCTTTAGTTAAATAGTATCTATTATTTTAATTTGTGCTTTTTGCTCTATCAGTGCTAACATTTTAAGAATTATTAAAGGCTTAACAAAATTATACTTTATTTTTCTATCCTATCTTTGCTTGCTGTGTTTGCTTATTTACTTGCATTTATTTTTTTTAGTTCTTATCTTCGCTAGTAAATATCAACTCATTCATTCAAAAGACTTTTTTTTTTCAACTTAGAGGAGTGAGTGTATTTAGAGAAATAGGAAGGGAGATGCTCTTAGACCACACAGTGGGCTCAGGAGAAAGTCAGCCCAAGAGACATTTTTGTGTGTCTGCAATGTGTCAAGTACATAAAAATCAATTTGTCACTTTTGTAAAACAAGAAGTGCTGGTGAAGGTATTTTGTGTGAGAGTTTAATTTACACAGGACACTGATCTCTAAATAATATTCTGTTTCTTTTTGTTGCTGTTCTTCTCTCACCATGCCTTCTTCCTTTATTCCTCCTCTCCTCTGCCTCTAATTCCCCTCTTCCTGCTCTACCTCTTCTTCCTCCTATGCTTTCTTCTTACCTTCACTTTTCATAGTTTACCTAACACTTTGAAGAAATAACTATCTTTTTATATGTACAATTAACCTAAATCAATTTTTACTTGAGATTTTAGGAACCTCTTGAAATTCTCTACCAAAAAATTCTGCAGCTTAATCCCTTAGGAAAAAGTGGAGTTACTGAGAAAGAAAGATTTATGGTGAAACATTTTTGGGATTTTCCTCTTTAAAAAAGTATTTCTATGGTATTAGAAGAAAAATATTTTAAGAGGTAGTCACTCACTTCCTGTAGGCATGCCATGGCCTCAGTATAAAAGCAAGATTAGCAGGATGGCCATTCCAAGTGAGCGCATCCAGGTGGCAGTAACATCTCTCCAGCTCATGTGAGATTAGAATGTCCACGCTTGGTCTCCAGGAGGTTTGATATTGAGTCAAAGAACTTGATGATGTGGTCAAGTTGAACATTTATGTTTGATTCTGGTTTTTGTTTTTCTATTTTTATGTCTATGACATGAGCCTTTAATTTGGATAATAAATATGTATGACTTTCTTTTATCCTGTCTGCCTTTTGCACAACTACTTAGCCAGCTGACTTTCATGTTATATGTTCCCATTGTATCCAGGAAGAATTCTGAGGGAAAACAGAGTAACGGGATCTCAGAATTCTGCTACCTAGTCATCAATTTTTGGTGGGCATGATTTTGAAGTCTATGACTATTCCCATAGGGGGATAATTGAGTGTGTGTGGAGGAGTTTTTGTTTTGAAAATTGGAAATTTTATTACAGAATCAAATTCATTTTCTGGATGCTGACAGAGCAACTCAATCTTGAGAACAACATTCAGTAACGTGAAGATATTGTCTAAGTCATTTGCTAAGTGATAGAACTTGCTTTATAACTATATTTTCCTTTTTGACTAGTGTGATAATACCCAATTGTTTTTGTTGTTTGTTAGGTGCATTGAGTCAGGCCCAACTTATAGTGATCCCTGTGTACAACAGAAAGAAACAGTCCCTGACACTGTACCATGCACAAGATCTTTCTTATGTTTAAACCCGTTGTTGCAGATACTATGTCAATTCATCTAGTCCAGGGTTTTCCTTTGTTGTGTTGACCCGCCACTGTCCCAAACATGATGTCCTTCTCCAGGGATTGGTCCCTCCTGACTACATGTCCAAAATACATAAGATGCACTCTGGCCATCCTTACTTCCAAGGAGCACTCTGGTTGCACTTCTTCTAGGTCGGATCTATTGGTTCTTTTGGCAGTCCGTAGTATATTCAATATTCGTCTCCAGCACCATAATTCAAAAGCATCAGTTCTTCTCCTGTCCCTCTTATTCAATGTCCAGCTTTTACAGTCATATGAAGCGACTGAAAATACCATGGCATGAGTCAGGTGCACCTTTGTCTTCAAGGTGACATATTTACTTTTCAATGTTTTAAAGCAGTCTTTGCAACAACTTTTCCCAGTGCAACATATCTTTTGATTTCTTGACTGCTGCTTCTGTGTGTGTTGATTGTAGAACCATGTAAAGCAAAATCTTGGACAACCTCAATATTTTCTCCATTTATCATGAAGTTGTGCACTGACCCAGTTGTAAGTATTTTTGTTTTCTTGATACTGAGGTGCAATCCGTATGGAAGGCTGTGTTTTTATCCTTATCAGTAAATGTTTTAAATCATCTTCTCTGCTATTCATGGGGTTTTCTATTGCTGATTGTTTTGAAATTTTTTCAGGAGTGGGTTGTCAGGTCCTTCTCCAGTTTTTGTGGTGCTAAGGATAGAACCCAGGACCTCAGAGAGTACAGAGCAGCACTTTACCAACTGAGCTGAACTCCAGCCCCTATATGCCCAAAGAACTAGCAAAATCTAGAAATGGAAAAGCAATTCTCTCAGCAGATAAGAATCTTAAACAATTACAGATTATATTCTTTTTAGATTTAGCATATTGCTTAGTAGGTTTAGGAAAAAATCATTTGAATTAATCTTTTGTTGTTTATAACTATGTTGCGGAACTTAGAGCTTAAATGAAAAGCTGCATGACCTGCTCATTTCCTAGGGTAGCAATATCTACCCAATTCATCTACCTACTTCCTCTCTTCACCAACTATTTGTCATGTTGCTTATCACTAGTTGGGAGGAAAGAGTCATCTTGAGAAAACATATGTTTTCCCAGTGCTCTGCTCATTAATAAATACTTCTGGAAAACAAACAAACAACAAAAACAGCTAAAAGAAGCAGATAAGATAGTTGGTGTGGCTTTATCTCAAATCATGTTTTAGATCAGCAGTGGGTTCATTTTCATGACTTTTGTTTATAGAACTTCTAGGTTTTCCAGAGGAATTGGGGAGCTCTTGCTTTATATTCCCTAAGGGGCATGTTCCTGGTAGATGCTACATGGTCCTGAGCAGTGACATTTTGTTGAATTTATCAGTCATTCCTACTTTACCATAGTGTGTTTATCAGATATTTCCTTAAGAGGAATATTTTTGAGGGCAAAAGTGGAGAAGTAGTAGTACAAAGGCATTGTGGTAGCTTGGGACAGGAAAGGGTGCCAGACAAATTTCTCTTTAGACCTGGCTCTAGATCTGGACTAATGTGGCCTCCTGTTCCACCTTGTTTGCTTTGCTTGTTGTTAGAGGTTCATGTGGTGGTGTTAGAAATGGAACTGGCTTAGAGTTTTTAAGTCCTGGATTCAGGTTTATCTCTCAACTGATCCATTGTTTCCTTTTTTACAAAATGAAAATAATAATCTTTACATTTCAGGGAAGATCAATCTGAGAAAATGTGATGAGAGGTTATACTAGTATTATTAATAGGCCCACAAAAATATTTACTGAAGTTTTCTCTTGGTAATATTTTCAGCACAACATACAGAAAATTCCTCATCCCTTAGGGTGCAGCACAAACTCCCCCTACATCTCCTTATTAGTGTTTTGACATATCTGGTTTGGTATTTGGCAGCATAGAGAACTCTCTTGTTATTGCCTTAGCTGTGGTTGCTACTTGTCATGTTTTATGACATTGTTCCTGTCCTACTTTAACTTATGTGTGTTATTACCCAGAAATGAGTAAGAAGATGAAGTATTCTTTTCATAAAAAAGCACATTGAACTATAGAAATATTTGGATGAAATGCTAGGTACTTAAGAGGAGGATAGCTTTTTCTTCTACTCAGTTACAACTGCTAAAGTGCATGTGTATTATCAGAATTCAGGGGCCATCTTAGATCTATCTGACTTCTTACAATATCATCTGAGGTACAGGTGGTTAGAATACTATGTATATCTTTAGAAAAGCATGGACATAAGTCTGTATCATTTTAGATTATCTTGATGTAAAGGTTTATTCACATTTGAAGCATTTTTATTAATAGTATGGTAACTCATACTGTGGATTTGAGGAAATCAGTCTTATTACTATCTGATATAAGCAGGGGTTGTTAGCAACAATTGTTATTGTAGGCTAATGAAACATTTATGTGCCAACATCTGCATCAAATTAAAACCTGGAATGCCGTAGTCTCTTGCTACTCACAGTGTGGTCCAGGCATTGGCGTCATTTCAGAGTTGGTTAGAAATGCAGGGTCCCAGGCTCCATCCCACACTACTCCACATTGGACCAAGACATTTGCTGCTGATTTTCATCTACATCAGAGCTCAAGAATGAGGTTTTAGTAGATCTTACTCTTAGTTTTAAAAAGCGATGAAGAAGTCAAGAATTATTTACTGCACTTGCCTCAAAAGAATAATAAGAATTGGCAAAGCAGCTTATGAGCAACTTCTTCATTTGTGTAGACAATCATTAGCCAAAAGAAATATGTGAGCTATGTGTTTAACTTAGAATTTCTAGTTGCCACATAAATTGTCAGATAAAATTAATTTTAATATGTTTAACCCAATACATCCAAAATATTTTTTAGCTAACAGGTAATCAATTTGAAAAAATGTTAATAAGTATTCTTATTTTCATAATGTTAATTTTTCATAATCATTTTGGGTATTTTACACTGATTGTTGTTAGGTGCTGTCAAGTTGGTTTGACTCACAGCAGCCCTGTGTACAACAGATGAAACATTACCTAACACTGCCATGCCTGGCACTATTGTCATGCTTTTCTGCAATTTATAGGGTTTGCAAAGGCTGATTGATTGTTTTCTTGGGAGTGGGTTGCCATGTCCATCTCCCAAACCCATGGCACGTGTTGTTCCCAGGCAGTCTTGCTTCCAAGTACTAATGAGGCCCAACCCTGCTTAGCTACCAACATCTGACGGGATTGAATGCTATGGTGATATGGCTGCCAGTATTACACTGATAGAACATCTCAATTTTGTCCAGGCCACATTTCGAGGGCTCAACAGCTGCTTGTGGTGAGTGATTGTCACAATGACAGAACAATAATAAATGGTCCCACTCCAGGATTGCTGAGTTCCTTATCTTTCCTATAGTAGTGAAAGTTGAGGAAATTATGCACACACTCATTCCTTGATTTACTTGTTTATTATTAAGTACCTACTATATGTCACCTGGGGATTAACTCAGTTGGTAGAGTGCTGCTCTGCACTTTCTGAGGACCTGGGTTTTAACCCCAGCACTGTAGGGCACTGCCTAGAGAGGCAGTTTGCCCCAGGGCCTATCTAGGCCCACTTGGAGGTCTGAGGCTCATTCCCTGGGCAGTAACCTTTGCCCTATATCCAGGAACTCCTGGGTGTCGAGCTTCCAAGGATGGTGCTGGCATCCAACTCCTCTCCTCAGACCCCTCGACACCTGATTGGCTGTTTCCAAAACACCAAATGGCTCCTGGTTGGACAGTTTAGGAACCACCTCCAATTGGTCGTTTTTACAAACTCAAATTTGCATGTCTCCCCTGATTGGCCAAGGCTCATATGGAGTGGCAATCTCTGATTGGTCCCAGGCTAGCCCCTGAAGGGGATATAAAGATGGTGCATGGAGCAGTCAGGGTTCATTCCACCGACAGGGATAGACAAAGCAATAAAGAGTTGTGTTGAGCTGAGCATTTGGAGTTGGTGTCTTCACTGGAAGAAAGAAGCAAGGAGCCGCTGTGGGCATAAACCTCTGAGTTGTCCCCAGGGACTGGTGGAGTAGCTGTTGGTAAAATCCTCCTTTCTGGGCAATATGGCTCCCAGGCACTCAGCTCACCTCACCAGATGGCAGGTCTTTGGCAGCTGATTCCCACTCACAGCAAGAGCGAGTCCAGAGGAAGGGCAGCACCCCACACAGAACCACAAAAATGGGAGAAGGATGTGACAGTCTATTCCCCAAACGATCAGGTGTTGAAAACTCTCTGAGGGTTCCTATGAATTCTGACCCAGCTCAATGGCACCTAACAACAACAACAACAACAATTATATATCAGACTTTGTGTTAGATTAGAAGGAAGCAAAAGTAAAATCCATGTCATTTAAAAAATATTTATAATATTGTGTGATAAATGCAATAGAAAAGGGCTGTGTGTAGTGTGTGTAGTGCTACAGAAGTGTGGAGGAAAGAGCATAGATGCTGCCTAGGTAGAATGAAGCATGTGGTTAAAAGGCCACCCTCTGAAGTCAAATAGGACCCACATTCCAAGACTCATACCGCTTTCCTATCCCTTAAAAGTAGCTAATGACAAATCCTTATCTGATTATAATAATTACACACACACACACACACACACACACACACACACACACACACTCACCAATGCAACCACAGGTTTGAGAGTGGGCAGTAAAGTTTCTGAAACAAAGTATACTCTATCGATCTATAGTTATTGTCATTATAAGAAACTTACTGGTAAATTTGAATGCTTTTTGATGAATGGAGTTCCATAGGTATTTTCAGGATCCATAAATTATGAACATTTTACCTTATCTACTTTCTCTATGTATAATTTTCCCCCAAACTATTTGAGTAATTTGCAGACGTCAAGCCCATTTATCCTAAGTAGGTTGATATGTAGTTCCTAAGAACAAGGAAACTTTCTTAAATAATCAAGGTATAATTACTACCCTCAGGAACTTTAAAACACAATGTTATTTTCTAATCTATGTTGTTGTTGTTAGGTGCTGTTGAGTCGGTATCTGACTCAAAGCGACCCTCATAGGGTTTTCAGTGGCTGGTTGTTTTGGGATTGCCTTGGGAGTGGATTGACATGTCCTTCTCCTTTTTTTTTTTTTTTTTTTTGAGGTGCTGGGAATTGAACTTGGGACTCAGAGACTGCAGAACAGCGCTCTACCAACTGAGCTAAATCCCAGCCTAGTGTTTCTAATCTATAGTCCACATTAAAATTTGGCCAATTAGGTAATGTATCTTATAGATTTTCTCTTTTCTTTTTTTCTTGGTCTAGGATTCAATCAGGATCACATATTGCCATTAATCGTATATCTCTGTAGTCTCTGTGAATCTAGAATAGTTCCTTGGACTTTCATGTACCTGTGTATGGTCAGGGTGGGTGAGTGCCTGTAGGGGAGCATTGTGAAAGACCTTGAAAGTTTTAGAGAGTACATGCTAATTCTTTTTTAGACTATCTCAGGCCACTGGAGTTTATCTGATATTTTCTCATGATTAAATTCATGTTATATATTTTGGAAGGTTGGTTAGGATTTTTGAGGATAGATTTTAATGAAGGCATTAGTAATAGCAAATGACATCACCATTCCAGGCTTGAGAGGATGCAGGAAAGATGTGATTGGGTGCTGGTTGGGAGTTGTAGGGCAGAAGAGGGCTTACTCACAGAAGCTGCAATGATAGAGGGTTGCTGTCTTGGCCAGGGTCCTTGCAAAATGCGATAGGGGAAGACAAGTAAAACCTAACAGCTCTCTGCCTGCTCTTAGATCTCTCTCTCTCTCTCTCTCTCTCTCTCTCTCTCTCTCTCTCTCTCTCTCTCCAGTCTCTCTACAGGGGGGTTGAACCCAGGACTTCACACATGCTAGGCAGGTGCTCTATCACTGAGATGCACCCCTGTTGTTGTTGTTGTTGTTAGGTGGCACCAAGTCAGTATCTGACTCATAGCAACCCTGTGTACAACAGGCAAAACACTATTGTCAGTGCTTCTCTGCTGTTCATAGGGGTTTCAATGGTGGATTGATTTTTGGGAGTGGGTTGCCGGGTCGTTCTCCCAAGCCTACTGTGCATGGTGTTCCTAGGTGGTCTCCCATCCAAGTACTAACCAGGCCTGACACTGCTTAGCTTCTGAGTTCTTGCAGGATTGGATGCCACAGGGCTACGGCTGCAGGCTTGCACCCCTAGCCAATTTTTTATTTTGAGACAGGGTATCGGTAAGTTACACCAGTGCCTGTGGCCTCAAACTCTCCATCTTCCTGCTTCAGCCTCCCAAGTTGCTGGGATGATAGGTGTATATTGTGACACCCAGCCCTGCGCTTGGGTATTCTGCAGGTGCTTTCATTGGCTGACCCCAACAATAAGCAAAGGGCCCAGAGAATCCAGGTGATTTTGACCTTAGTGGACAGTCTTCTGGAGTAGTGAGAATAGTACAACAGAACACAGAGTGGATCCTTAGGGAAGAACACACCACGTAAAGAAGTTGGGAGAGGAGAGGGAACAGTATTTACAAAAGCAAGGAATGAAAAGCCAAAAAGTGTTAAGGAGCATTTTGTAATGTAGCCAAAATGAGGTTACGAAGCTAGGCAGGGCCCAATTTAGAAAAGTATCACATAGCAAGCTAAGGACTTTAGTTTTGAGCCTGGTAACCTAAAGATTTTTAAGCAGGGTAGTTACCTGATCAGATCTGTGTTTCAGAAAAAATA
This sequence comes from Pedetes capensis, assembly GCA_007922755.1. NCBI lineage: Eukaryota > Metazoa > Chordata > Mammalia > Rodentia > Pedetidae > Pedetes > Pedetes capensis. Next base: position 10,419 of record VMDO01015592.1, read on the forward strand.
GCTATGAGGACAACGGAGAAGAACTGTACGCAAGAGAAATGGAAGTCAGGGAGTTATTGAAGCAGCTCCGGGCAAAGATGAGCAAAGACTCACTAAATCAGTTGCACTTAGGGCAGAGAACAAGAGACAAAAGAGATGTTTGGGACATTTAAAAATGAGAAAGAGGAAAGCGTTGAACATGTTCGAGCCTTAATTAATAATAACTAGGATTATTGATAATGTCAGCTAACAGACAGTGAATACCTACTATTTGACACTAAATTAGAGATCTCATTAATCTTCAGGGCAACTCTTCGAGGCAGGTGTTATTATCACAGTTTTAATTATAAGAAATAAAAATGTTTGGGTAGATAATAATACCATGAATCAAGGGTGAATGAAGTTGCCAGTGAAGTATTCAGTGAGTTCTAACTGGTAAGCTACTGGAAAATCAAATATGGAGCCAAGGAGACAGAGCTGGACAGGTGTTGGGAAGCTGCGAAAGTGTGACACTGTCGGTGTGATAATTGCAGGGATTGACCAGGGCAAGCTACTGAACAAGAAACAGCACTATCATATTTTAATAAATGTTCTAAGAAGACTTAGGAAATTTCATATATGTTTGGATGCAAAGGAGGATACTGCAGGTAGCCGTTTTTGCAGATATAATTGGCCTATCTGGGGATAGCACTTGTGAACCTTGGTCTCATTAACATTGTGATCTTCCAGCTACCTCAGATTTGTGAAGGACACTTTGAAAAGAGGTAGCAGTTGGGACAAACAAGACATTATTCTGTTGTTGTTGTAGTCTCTAGGAGCATGAAAATAACTCCAGCTCATTATGGAAGGTGCAACCTACCTTGGGTGAAGTACCTCTAGTCAGTTCTGGGCTCGGCTGGTGTTTTGTCATGTGATCTTTCATATACCATATAACTTCTACTTCAGAATTAAGTGCTTTTTGAGTTCTTAAACAAAAAGTGATATTTTCTCTATTTGAAAATTATTCTAGAAAAGTATTTCAACATTTTCAATTGATAAGGGATAGGTATTGAAAATGTAGCCTGCAGCCCTACCACTGTGGCATCCAATCCCATCAGATCTCAGAAGCTAAGCAGGGTTGGGCCTGGTTAGTACTTAGATGGGAGACTGCCTGGGAACACCAGATACTGTAGGCTTGGGAGAAGGACCTGGCAACTCACTCCCAATAAACAATCAGCCATTGAAAACCCTATGAATAGCAGAGAAGCACTGACAATAGTGTTTCGCAATACAATACAATACAATAGTGTTGTATGTAGGGTCACTATGAGTTGGACACTGGCTTGATGGCACCTAACAACAACAACAGCATTGAAAATGTAAGTTTTATATGAGATTATGTCTAGATCTTTATCAAAATGCAAAAGTCTATTTCATTAAATAGATCCTAAATTGGTGTTTCTTGATAGCCTGAAGTAGATGTATTGTATATTTTTCATTTTGGGGAACCAAATTGAAAACATTTTGCATGTGGAATAGTAATCATTTAAGGAATTATGGAAACCACTGATCTAGCTTAATGCTTTCTATTACTTTGGAAACAGTTATCCCTCAGTTACTAGCAGTTCTATTATGGTTTACAGACAACAATAGAAGGTTTTATGTTTTATGCTCCACTGGAAAAAAAATAGTTCTCAGATGTTTGACCTCAGATAATTGTGAATCCCACTGAGGATGCATTGCATATTTTCTGAGACTATGCTCTTTTAAACCACAGGAAAGTATAGGACACAGTTTATCTGGGGAGCTTTCCTTTAGGACCTACAATATCTTTTTGTGGTTTGTTAATATATACTCTATATGGTTGTATTGTTTATTATATCTCTTATTAACTCTAGTGCCATCACTAATGTTTTAATATATAACTGTATGTGCCTCAAGGGGGTAGTTTGTGTGTTTTACTGGCAAGGAGCACAAAAAAATTCTCCCTGCTGGTTCGTTCTATTATAAATTAATATCCACTGCCAGGGGACCTCTTACGATATAAAATTGTCATCCTGTGAGTGGTATGGATGAAATTACTATGGAGAAAACCTAAGCACTAACCAGACTATGAATAAGACAGCACCTATTCTGCTGTAAGTGGGACCCTTGGGGTCTTATATGAATTTATGACAAATAATTTACATTGCTAATTGCAAAGTTTAATAATCTGCATTACCTTTTTAGTTGAAAACTTTTCTTAACATAACGGCATTTCCTATACTGAAATGGAATATTCTAATAACATAGAACCATTTTTACTAGCTCCAGAGGATTCTGCAATTTCTGCAAGGGAAGACTTTAGCCACTTAGTAAGAATACCTGGAGGATGGACCCTTTTAAGTGACACTTTTGCCTGCACTGCTTTTTTATTTTGGCAGTAAAGGAGTTAAGGGAAAGGAAGATTGATCCATAATGACAAGCTTGTGTGTTGTGTAGTGGTTGCCTGGCAACTGTACCTGTAGAAACTAAATATTGAACTTGTATCTGTATTAATCCCCTCTTGTCAAGGTTTATAGGTCTTTAAGATATTAAGCTTAGAAAATACTTAAAAACAAGTTTGCTCATTTGATGAGCCTTTGAAATTATTTAAGATCACTGGATATCAACAAATAAGGGTTTTGAGAAGAAGTGGTATATGTTATGAATAGGTCTTGAATGTATTTGAACATCTCTTAAGCGAGACTGAGCCTAACCTTGGTGTTCTCACAGCCGTTATTTTTCTCTCTCCCAAGGACATATTTCTTCACTTAAAGAACACTTATTGACCGTCTTTAATGTGCTAACTTCTGTGCTACAATGGGCTACAGTACTAATGTGTACAAAAACCAAGTCCTTGATCTTTTATAGTGTGGAATGGATACTTTGCCATCTAGATCAGAACACACCTGGTAAGGAGCATTCTCATTTATCATACTCAGGGCATACACTCTTCAGTATCAACTATTCTTTTTGCACTCCTGCAGAGAGGAAAGTAACTTGTGGTTTATGTCCAATGCTCAACCCACGATTTACCCAGGCTTCTTTCCTCTGCTCCTTCTTGGAAGGTGCCATAGCATTGGTTATCACTCTGCTCTGCTGGTGCCCCAACCCTCATCCCTGCTTTTCATGCCTCAGTTTTCACTTTCAGAGTCTCTGCTACCTCTGGCGTCACTATGATTTGCCTTCACTTTGTTATTGACATTGATTTACCCTTTATGTAGAAAAATTGGAAAGAAAATTGATGAAAAATGACTTATTTTACTTATGAGAAAATGCTCTTTATTTTACTTATTTTTGCAGTACTGGTGAGTTGAACCCAAGGCTTTGCACATACTTTGCAAGCCCTGTACCACTGAGCTACACTCCCAACCCCTTTTATTTATTTACTTTTCTTGAGGCAGGGTCTCACTAAGGTACATACGCTGCCTCTAGCCTCAAACTTGTGATCCTCTTGCCTCTACCTCCTAAATTGCTGGGATTATAGGCATGAGCCATGCTCTGCTGAGAAAGTTCTCTTTAGAGATTGAGGAGTACCTCAAAATTCAGGAAATGGATATGTTCTCTAGATGAAATATATTAAATTCTGTTGTCCATGCATATTTTAGGGCCATATATTGCTATTGATATGAGGGATCACCTTTTATTATTCCAAGCTTTTCTAAATGGAGACATTTTGTCACTAATCTTTGATATGGCCATTATCTTAGTTGGCTGAGGAAGGAGAAAAGTAGTCACCACTTTGCTCCTTGTTATAATAAGGTAGTTTTATATGAATTATAAGCCCTTCCAGGGTCCCTTCAGGACCTCTCTCAGTTGATTTTATCCCAAATGAGTGTATCTGGTCACAAGAAACAAAGGAATAAGAGAACAGAGATGAATCGAAATGACCCATCTGCTCTACTCTGGTCACTACCTAAGACAGCACACAATTTTGACCACAACTCACCGAGAAAGGGTACACTCAATGTGTTGGTGAATTCATCAGCCACTCAGTTGGGAAAGCTGAAGCAATGTATTATGGAAAGAGTATTTGTGACAGGAATAAGGTCTTCTGTGATTGTTGGGGAGGCTGGGGAAGTAAAGATGAAGGAAGGAAGAAGGCGGGTCAGTGGAAAGCCCCCAGTTAGCTCCTCTGCAGCTTTGGAACTGGGCAGCATGTTGGAGCTTGCAGGAGAACAGGGCCAGAATGCATATCCAGTGCCAGGTAGGGCTGTCCAGGGGTGCTGGGGAAGAGCTTGTGGAAAGCTTTCACCTGTGGTAGCCACCACTTCTATAGGTATTCAGTCCAGTGTCTGGTGGAGACCCTGGGGTGCTGTGGGGAGAGTGAGGGCAGGCTGGCTTCTGTTAGGCCCTCTGAGCAGGTCTCCATGTTGCACTGTGGGGACCTGTGGGGAGTGACAGCAGCTGCTTCACTTCTGTCTCCCCAAACTCAGACTAGCTTGTAGTCTGGAGCTGTACACAAAAAGGGATTCTGGGAAATGTTCCGACTCAACTAGGGCCCTGAAGTTGGGGTCACCACAGTTCCAGTGTGGGCCCTATACAGAGGGGACAACAAACCTTCTCTGAGTGCTTGCATCACTGCTTCTTGGCAGACCCCGTCCTGTGAAGATCCGGCAAGGTAAGAGTCACAGGGAGCTCCTAACGGGTAGGAACTCTGGGTCCCACTCGTGTTTTTGTCACTGTGCTCAACAAAAAGACTACACTAGCGGGTAGGTGGACAGGGAATTCTTAATTTGTCTGTAATTTTTCCCTAATTTTACTTTCTTTTTTTTTTTTTTTTTTTTTTTTTTTTTTCATAAGGCCTGGATCATTCTTACGGTAGATAGCAAACTGGCCTCTATTTTTTCTATATATCAAAAAATAAGTCTACTTTTCTGTGGCATAACTAAATTAGGTTTGTAGTTTAAATCCACATAGAGAGACCATTGTTTTCAAATTGAAGGCTATGGGTATGCTACAATTACTTAGAAGCACAAACAATTTTCCTGCTTTGAGGTGAGCCAGATAGACACAAGCCTTTATGCTCCATTATATTTGGCTTCAAAATAAGAAAACTGCAGGGAGGATATGATAGCTCACTCCAATTTAGGGGCTGAGATCAGTATCAAAGTCAGGGTGAATTAATAAAAACATTCTAGAAATTTAATGCCCAAGTTCTATGTTAGAAAGCTCTCCCTCTGCAACTTAATTCTCTTTGTGATATAACCATTAAGCCTGGTTTCCTTACTTGTGAACTGTGCATTGTGGTAAGATTTATCTGATAAATGCTGATGAGAACACTTTGAAAACCTTAAAGCACCAAATAAATATTGTAATTAATATCAGCAACAACTAACAATACTGCATGATGAATCAGAGAGAGAGATATATTGATATCAGGATATAATAAACCTCAATAAATATTTATTGACTGAATAAGAATTAGGTGGTTGCAATGGAATCACAGTATCAAATTGTGACACTGTAATAGAAATCTTACAACTTCAAAAAAATGCAAAAATTTGTGTGAAAAATTATTGCCTGAATCAAACCTCATCAAAACTTCTATGGTTATTAGCTAAACAAGCCTATAGTTTGTTTTTCCTTGAAGGTGTATCAGGTCAACCCATCCCACACCCCCATCCCATGGACTTTGTTTCTTCAGCCCAAAAACACTACTTTTGACTTTCTGAGCAGCTGTGTATATTTTTCTAAGATCAATAAGGGGTCAACATTACTAGCAATGGCAAGTGGATGGGACAGTGCTGCACAGTATAAGTGATGGTGCTAAGAAAGTGGACACTGATGAAAATGCAGTCGTACTTGAGTTCACCATTCTGTAACAAAGGACTCAGTTACTAATGGAGATAAGCTATGCCAGAGGATGTTCTGGCAGAAATATTCCTTGCTCCCTTAAAAAAAATTGTGATGGGTGATGGTGGTAGGAGGAGGAGGTGGAGTGGGGATCCTAAACATTTGCTCCTATCTGTCAGAAATCATCACTGGAGGGAGTTTTATTATTAGGGAGAGCAAACCTCAAACCACTGCTTCGACCACGGAGGCCAAAGGTGTTTGTGTTTGTTTCAAGATATTGAGTCCAGAGCTAAGGTCTGGTATTTGCTGGTGACTGTTGAAGAGGAGGGATTTGGCTTCTGGCAGAACATAAAGCCAAGCTGACAACAAAGCTTCCCTTTCAAGCTATCCAAATGAACACGTTTCTAATCTGAAATTCAAATACTTGACAACAGAGAGCCTGTGAGCTGGGCTTTGAACAGGAAATTGCTTCATGGTTTTAGCATAATGAATTAGGCAGTTAGACTAAATCCATTTAGTAGGAGAAGAATGCTTTCACATGCTTTGTCAAAGAAAGGGTGTAGGTTGTTGGGGGGTGGTGAGGGAGACCTTCTTAATTTCTGAAAATTCTCCAGATTTACAGCCGCAAATGTTCCATAGAAATTCTATCTTCTGTGTTCGATGATTGGTATGTAAAAAGCCATCAGATGCCAGTGCTCAGAGATCACCTTTGTTAGAAAATGCTGTGCCTTGTCATGTTGGGGAAGCCGAATGAGATGAATAAAGGTTAGGAAGGTCTCATCTTCTCCACGTCCTGTTCTTTCCCTGCCAGTGGTGAATGCATTTAATTCTGAAGCATTGTTTTAGGCACTGTCGGCATTAAATCTGACAGACCCAGTATTGCAATTTTTGTGGAAAGCAAGGGAGAGATACAGAGAGGAGGAAGCCTCCAGCACTCCTGGGCATAGGGCTCAGGCTGCATTACATGCTCTCAGCCCTGAACACAGAAGCAGTTATTCCATCAGCTGGGTTTGTGACAATAGAGCAAGCAGTGAGCCTATCGGGATGAGCAGGGGGAGGACTGTTCTTAGGGGAAGGGGAGTGAAGTTCATGGGTGTCAGGGTCCTGTAAACAGTCTGACCTTGAAAGGGCTGTTGACAGACATCCTTTGGGAAAGAGAGCTTGAGAAAATGAAAAAAGAAATTAAAAAGATGCGAAGAGAATAGTCACAGTAGTGTAAACAACAAAATAAAGACCCTGGGAGATGGGAGGCTTGAATCCTGCCCTCAGCAAGAGGTAGTCTGATCTGTACCCAGCCATAGCAACATTTTCTAACCAGCTTGCCGAGTACAGACACTGTTGTGTGGGGCACTGCCTCTAAGCTTGGGAACAGCTAGGGGAACAGTGTTCTGTATAATCCTTCTGCCACCAGAGAAGAGGATTCATAATAAGTTCTGACATCCCTGTGTTCACAACTTGTTTTAGGTACTATACTCCAACTATTTCCTGCCTCCCACCTCTATGAAAACAAACTGTAAATAAATATGGTTTTTATAAATCATTGTTTCCAACTTTCCTATCAAAAGGATAGTAAAGTCCTTGCTGTTGGCAGGAAGATGAAGCCACTGTGACATTAGATTACAAAGCAGTTTTAAGACCCATTAATGTGTCAAGTATCTACGCCTGTCTGTTAGAGGGTAATAGGCAGGAAGATAGAGAATAGAGGGCTCAGGAGCCATCCACCTCCCAGCCTAGCCATGTGTTTCCCAGCCACTTACAACATGAATATCAATATGAGCTTCCTGAGGGATAAAGGCTTTGGTCTGGTGGTCTGTGTTTCCCTGATAGATACTAGTCTTATAAACAGCATACTTGCTAGAAGAAAACAGAGAATTAAAATCACTTCTCACTTCCACATTCATCCAGTGAGGATGATAAGACTGTGTGAGACATACACCAACCCCAGCAATTGAAAAGGACATTGTTTAGTGAATTCTGCTCCCTTATCAAGACCAGTAGCTGCCTGGTTTTCTAACCTTTTGAAATGCTTGCCTCTGAGCCCAGTCCTCTGGAGAGACTGAGAATCCATTAACTCATTTGGGGCACAGGCCCCAGATACAGAAAGTTTCTTTCCTTCCCCTGAAGGCTCAAACCCCACTGTAAAGATCACAGCTGACCTTAACTTGGGGCAGCAGCAGCACTTCACTACTGCCCACCTTCATGTCTCAAAGGTATACTATCTTTACCATCTGTGTTCTCTCTCTTTAATAAACTTAGTCTATATAATTTCTGTGTCTTGTATAAATTCTTTCATATGGGAAACAGATGAACTGAAGTATTTGTTGCTGTAGAGGGGGATGGTAATTGCTGCTGCTGGGAAGGACCTACCCACCGCTGTCCACTTGGACCCGTGCTTCCTTCTCCAATCTGTCTACTTATACTTCCCATGTCTCCCCTGTAATATGTCTATGGTTAATACCAAAAAGGAATGCATTCCAGTTTCCTTGACACTAAGCAATCACTGTTTTTGGTGGGAGTGGAAGACAATGGCATGTACACGGCCTGGTTGTATGATAACTTACTCGAACAGACACGTAACAAATTAAGCTGAGAAATATTGAGGCTTAAATGCAGTAGGACAGTTCTGAGATGGAATAGTAATGATCACCCCAGGAGCAAAATATGAATATTTAAAAGGTACTGTGCCTTGTGAGTTGTGCTGGAATGACAACCAGAACTAGTTCATTCAGAATAGTACTTCAACCCAAGGGCTATGAGCTGAACGTGGAAGAGATCTGATAGTCAAGTAGATCAAATTAGCCAGATAACATGGAACAGAATTCCAAATTTAAACCTGTTCCCAGAAAATTTACTTTCCTTCAAAGGAATGTTCCAGGGTCTAGGGACAGGGAGGTGCCTATAAAGAGGCCATTTAGGGGAGGGACATGCATAGAACCAGGTCTTAAGAAACAAGCTCTCTTGCACACAGAATATAGGAATTCCTTTGACTGGGACAAAGTCTTTAACTCCATGATAAGAAAGTATAAAGATAAGTAAGACTGGGAGAGCTAAAGCTGAGTTAAATGCATGTTAAAGTAGAAAAAGCTTATACTTGTGCTTTATTATGGGATAGAGAGAAAGCATCAAGAAAAGATTGCTTAAATATAGGTCCACAGAGATACTGAAAATATCTTTGCGGATCCCCAGGAGTTTTCCAGACTCAGTTCCTGGAGTAGGAAGCACTGAGACATGGCAGTGACATAGATGAGGGTGGTTGGGAGCACCAGAGACTGTGAAATCTGTCTACTCAAGTCCTTATAAGGGTAGAAGGGAGAGAAGGGGGTATCTATCCACCTTGGGGAATTGGGAAGAGATTATGTTAAAGAGGCTAATAAAAGTTCAATATTTCTTTCAGATTTGGTGTTTCTACTTAAAAATACTTGAGTAATTTATTTTCAATTCCAGTATGTGTTGATATTTGTCTTAATATGAAAATGGTTAAAAATGACTTATTATCAAGCCAAACTGAGTATCATCAGGAAGATACGCCTGCTTACTGTGTAGTTTTGCAAATGGCTGGCTCCCTGCCAGTGGGTTGCATCCAAGGGAAGGAACAGGGACCCAGGGCCAGCTCTTGACAAAATCATTACAAAACAAATCACTAAAAGTCTAGCTCTGGCTATTGTTTTTTTATTCAGTTCTAACTCAAAGTAATTCAAAGCAGGCAACTTAATAGAAGGAGAGTGCTCCCTTCTTTTGGCTCTTCCATGATGCCCTTATAGAATTAACTGAAAAGAAAACTTAGTAACATTACTGCAATCTGTGCCCCTACTCCAACTATCAGAGATTTAGCATCTCTTCTGGAATGATTTTTCCCTTCTAGTATGTAAAAATACCAGTAGTCAGAAACAAATTGCTGATAATATATACAAATTGATCACAAATTCAAATTTGCTTATCAATCATGTAATCTTTCCCTTCTCACCCTTTTAGAAACAACAAATTTTAATTAAGCATCATCATATGCAAAGGTCAAGCACTATAAGTAAATTGTTGAAAATTTTCTAGTGATGTTTATCCAATACGCCATTCTTCTGCTGAGTTCTACCATGTGGTCTTTTAGCATGGGGACTGCAGAAACATCTTAGGCCTGAGTGATAAATGCTCTCTCTCATTTGGCAGGCTGATAGAGCTTTTCTAGCATCACAATAAATTATACCCCTTAGAAAGTAAAACCCAAAACAACAATAAGCACTTAGGAGGAACATTAGAGATCTTTTGTATCATTTCATAAAGTTTTTAAACAGCAAAGATGTAATGTTCACATTGGAGGGCTAGCAGAAGTCATTCATTCTTTTGCTTAATTATTTTTTCGAATTATAGGACAAGTGGAATAATAGTTTTATTCGTAGCCATAAAATGAAGTTCACTGTGCAGTCAGGTAGGACAACAGCCTTCCCAAGTTTCACTTGTTTGTGTGCCATATTTATGTATCACCTGCACATACTTATTTTTATTGGAGAATTTTAACTTATTTTTGTTTTCTTGGTTTTTTTCTAAGTAAGAATATCTGTGAGGTTATAGTTTTGATGTGTTTATGTGTTTCTCAATATATAAAAATAAATTGTTGTTATTGTTTCTGTTAGGTGCCATCGAGTCGGTATCTGACTCACAGCAACCCTCTGTACAACAGGGGAAACACTATTGTCAGTGCCTCTCTGCTGTTCATAGGGTTTTCAATGGCAGATTGATTTTTGGGAGGGGATTGCCAGGTCCTTCTCCCAAGCCTACAGCTTCTGGTGTTCCCAGGCGGTCTCCCATCCAGGTACTAACCAGGCCCGACCCTGCTTAGCTTCCGAGATCTGACGGGATGGGATACCACAGGGCTACCGCTGCAGGCATAAAAATAAATACACAACTATTAACATATGAGGTAGAAAAATATGTCTACCTATATCATTCTGGGGAACTCCAGAAATACACACAAAGCAGTGAAGACCAGACAACATTACACCCTGTGGTGAGTAATAAAGAATTAATCATGGAGGAAAGAAGAAGATAGGATTGTCTGTATTCTGCAGGTAGCAATTTCTGTGGATAAAGTTGGACATTGGGTTCTAAGGACAGATATTTTGGGCCCCAGGCAGGACAGGAAGAAAGGGAGCTAGGACTTTCTGTGTTGTTGTTGTTGGGTGCATCGGGTCGTATCCAACTCATAGAGACATTCATAGGGTTTTCAATGGCTGATTGTTTCGGGATTGCCTCAGTAGTGGATTGCCATGTCCTTCTCCCATTTTTGTGGTACTGGGAATTGAGCTCGGGACCTCAGAGACTGCAGAGTGGTACTCTACCAAATGTAGGAATCCCTAAAGGAGCCTGGGAGCTAGAGAAAGTGTACTACAGAATCCTTAGAAACCTGGAACTGGCTTTGGAGCATTGTGGTCCAACATTTCTCTGACTTACCCTGGACATAGTTGATGCAGGGATGGAGAGAGACAATCAACTTCTTTATGAGGACAAGACAGAGTGTCTGTGTATCTGCCCATTTTCTCTGTATTTGTGAGTAACTGTGGATTATTTTCCACTTGCCACAGTTGTGGCTCAGAAAACTCTGCTCCATAGTATAGGACTTTGGTGTGCTGAGTATTTTGAACTGAAGACATTGAAAGCAAAGACTCTTTCCGAACTTCTCTTCATCTTTCTCCTGCTTCCTTTTTGCTCTAAGGCAGACCATAGAAACTAGACTTCTTTTCTTCCCAGTGAAAGTAATACTAATAGAAATTAGAACCTCTTTCTTCAAAAGCCAGCCATTAAGCTTAGAAATATTACTCTAATTTTCTCCTCTCAGTGTAAGAGCTGGTCAGAATGAAATTCCAGCCAACCTTGTGTGATAGTGGGTCCTAAGACCCTTATCCTAGAGGAGTTCTGCCCCATACCAGGGAAGGAGGAAGGCCAAGGGACATCTATCAGATTTGCCTTGCTAGGTTTTTCATCTCAGTCTATTACATTCATAACATATTCTTTTTCTCCAATCACTTTTATATATTGCTATCCATTCTTTATTAAATTGAAGCAATAAAAATAGTTTTCCCTGAGTCTTTGGGTCTTCATTTTAGAAGACCTCTATGTCACATAAAACTTTGATTAATAAATGTGTTATGCTTTTCTCTTATTAATCTACCTTTTGTAGTAGGGGTCTCATCTATGTTCTTTATAATAGGTAAACAAAGGTATCATTATTGAGGAAAGATATTTTTGTACTAGAATAAGATCTATTGAAAAAAAATATGCATGCTTCTTTCTCCTTTGTGGACAACCCAATTTTAAGGGCTTGGTGAATGATCCCAATTAGGGCGCCTGAAGTCCATCAATGGGCTGGGGTTTAGCTCAGTTGGTAGAGTGCTTGCTCTGTGAGCTCTGAGGCCCTGTGTTCAATCCTCGGAACCATAAAAATGGGAGAAGGACCTGGCAGCTCATTCCTGAATTATCAGCCATCAAAAACCCTATGAATAATAGAGATGCACTGACATAATGCTGGATAAGCCAGGATTGGGGAGTGTTTTGTTCTGTTGTACATAGTGTTGCTATGAATTGGATCTAATTAGATGGCACCTAACAACAACAACAAAGTCCATGAACATAGTGAAAGGAATCTGGGAGATCATGCAGATCCTGTAAATGTTTCCACATGAAGCCTGAACCTAGGCAGGGCTTGGGTTATGGTCGATATGTGGTCAGCAAGGTCTCACGCTGCCTTAGTACTGCCTGGGCTGAAGAACACAGGGATAGTTCATCTAGAGGGACCCTGGAGGGCTGTCAGAAAGTGCTGCTATTGGCCAATATTTTGCTCAGGACCAGCACATTTCTGGCCAAATTCCCCTTGGAGTATGAATACTGCTGGGGAAACTAGGAGAAAGCAAATGACAGTGATAGAGTGTGTCCAAGGATCAGGTCTTACTATTGTAGCTAGTTTTTTCTCTAAATAGATCAAACTTGGAAGACTATTTGGATAGAATATTATCGCAGGGCTAAACGTATCCTAGAACACTGTTTTACTACTACTAATATCTTGATAATTTACACTGTGCTTACTTTGTATAGGCCATTCTTCTAAGTTCTTTACATGTGTTAATTCATTTAATTTTTCCATAAAGTATCTTCACTATATATGGAAAATCTAAATCCCAGGGTGACTAATTTTCCCAAGATCATGTAGCCAGTGTGAGGCCAAGCTTTTGGGAATCTGAGCAATCTGGCTTTAGTGTGTGTTTGAAACTATCATGCTTTTCCTGCTTTGCTTATTAATTTTGGAATAAATGTAAAGGAGGGAAGAAGGGCACAGTTAGAGCTTATGTGACTTACTGTTGTCAGGTATCATCAAGTCAAACTTATAGTGACCCTCATAGGATTTTCAATGGCTTATTGTTTTGGGATCCTTCTCCCATTTTTGTGATTCTTGGGTTTGAACCCGGGTCCTCCAGAAAGTATGGCTTAGCACTATACCAACTGAACTAATCCCCAGTTCAAAGAAATGAAATGATTAGTGTTATTAGGTGCCGACAGGTCGGATCCAACTTGTAGTGACCCTCATAGGGTTTTCAATGGCTGATTGTTTCAGGAGTGGGCTGCCAGGTCCTTTTCCTGTTTGTGTGGTGCTAGGGATTGAACTCAGAGCCTCAGAGAGCACAGAGCAGCATTCTACCAACTGAGCTAAACCCCACTCCCTTATGTAACTTATTGAGTTTGATATGTTTGATCCTATATGCCATCAGAACCTTAATGACACTGACTCTTCTACTTGTACTAGAAAGATTAGCTCCTCCCCATGTTTATAAGTAAATAAATGAATGGAAGACTCAGTTGAGGATTACCTTTGGAATGTTTGGGAAAAATGTTACTAGACTTTTTAAACTACAAAAAAAACTGTGGACAAATATATGTTTCTGAGTAGTGAAATTTGTCTGAAACATTCGTAGTGAATCAGCAAGTTCAGGATCATATTTTTTGTTTGTTTATTTTAGGAGTACAGACAGGGTCTAAATACTTTGATTTTTTTCATGTATTTTCCTTGTTATATCTGCTTATAAAAATCCATGCAGAATGGTCAAACTCCTTGAAGTAGAATATGTGCACATAAACTTTCTTTCATATAAATATTGAGTTGAAACTATTTTGAATTTTAAACATAGTTGCCATAATTGGATCTTCAAATTAAATCTCTGGACAAGTGTTTGGATAGTAAATTCTTAACAGCATAACATGACCTGGTCATTTTTTGCAAATGGCATTTGGGATTCTTATTGAAATCTACCCCATAGCAAGTTACCTGGTAGTTAAGCTACAAAGTTCTAGAATCAAACATCTGTAGCTAGAAATCTACCTGCAGTTAGTGTGACCTGAGGCAAACTACTTAACCTTTCTCTGTTTCCATCTTTTTATGTGTGAAACAGAGCTAATATTAATATTCCCCATGATCATGAGATGATCCATGTAATTAGCTATTAGTACAGTGCCTGATACATCAAGTGTTCAATAAATGTTAATTGAAATAAAGAAATGAATGCACATTGAGCAATTTTAATTTATGTTATAATAAATAAGAATATCATTTAATAAAAATATTTATATTAGGAAAAGTTCTTCCTCAGAATGCAAACTCACCAGGTGTTAAATTTGTGTCTTGAATTATCAAATTGGTAGCTGCCTAATACGTGCTCTCTCTGGCAAATTGCATGTAAAATAACACCGCCCTTCCCATTGAATAAAACAAGCAAATAATCTGAGTCTATCTCCCCTATAATAAACACAACTGTAGTTAGTACATAACTGTTCAGTAAGGAACAGTATTTTTTTCCTCAGCAGTTTTACTGCTGCAGTTATCTAATAACTTTGAATCAAATTAATCTATTAAAAGGTGTACTCCTAGTGTTTAGTAATTGCCAGTGAAGTCAAATCAGATAGGAACTGCTTCAGAAGAGCCTTCAAGAAATACTATAACATAATTAAAACATAAAGGTTATGCAAAAGTAGCAAATCAATAGAGACAGTAAACATGGTTTATCAACAGTCCTGAGAACATTTTTTCAATTCTAAAATGTAAATGGACTTGGAGTAGAGGACATGCTAGGATGATAGATAGGATCCTGGTAACGGTTTAATTAACTCCAGTTTCCTGCATGTTAAAGGTTGCCTCAGCCCACTGGCTCATGTAACAAACCCTCTTAGGATTTCGTTAGCTGCTGTCTGATAGGAAACCCAGGCAGCCTTCCTTTCTTATGGGGTTAGGTTTTTGCCCTGCTCCTCTGGAGGCCTTATCAAAACACATCCCTCTGTTTTCTGTATAAATACACATATATTTTCAATTTCAGCTAAAATGGTTTGCCTTTGTAATCAAGGCAAAAGAAATATGCAGAGAGAAAGAGAGAAAGAGAGAGAGAGAGTGTGTGCACGTGTGGGTGAGAGCATGAGCCTAAGCAATGAGAAGAGTTTGCTTGGAAGAATTGTGTAATTAAAATTATATATTAAAATTCACATGAAGTGCATATAGAATTTTAGAAAAACCATGGCAGCTCTCCAGATGACTCATTTGCTGTTTTAATTCTTCTATAATGGAGGCTATTTTATAATCAGCCACGGAATTCTGCCACTTGGTTAGTTCAACCTGATGAAAGGATAATAAGGAATATTTACTATTAATGGATATTGAAACTACTATTCTGACCAGCCTGTGAAAGCGCAGTGGTGCATTGCTCTCAGCTAGCTACTTTAAATGGAAAGTATCCAGTGCTTTGCAATCACATATTTGTTCAAACTATACAAAGAGCTGAGGGAGCACTTGTTTTGAAGAATTGTAATGTTTCTTAAAAATCACTGTGAAGGCCAACTGTTAGTTCAAAGAAAAATTCCTTTCCTGATCCAGTAGAATTAGGGCTCACACAATTAACTTTATCATTAGTAAATAAAAGAGCTACTTAACCTCTGCCTTTGCAGAAGTTCTTGGTATTTTGTTTAGTAAAGGGCAAGAAACCCATTATGGTTTATTTATTCACTTTGTTAAAAGGTTATTCTTGCAGATTGTAATATAGAAACACGTAACACATAATGTTAATGAAGATCTATTTACTCTACCATTTAAGGAAGCTGGCTATTATATAACGTTCATTAGTGCCATAAACAGGAAGCTTGTCTCTCTTGTGCCCGTGGGAAAGGTTATCAAGCTGTCAGTGAAGGACTCATTTTCTTTAAATTAAAAATCACCAAGGTATCATGTGTAGAGGATATTAAAGCAAGTGTAGTCATGCCATCTTATTGTGTGATGAGCTAGATGGGTAGATACAGCTTATGCTTTGGAAATGAAATGTTAAAAATGCCAACTACCTGTGATTTTGAACATTTCTTTCTCTTACAACAGTTAATATTTTTATTCTGAAGGAAGAATTTAAGCTTGTCCTTTTAAACAATGATTTGGAGGAAGAAATTTAATACCCCTGCCTGAAACATCCATTTTTCAATAAATCTATACTTTCTCTGCTCTCCTCCATGTTATCAGTCATCCACATCCCAGAGGAAATGCTTCAGGCTTGGGGTTAAATTAAGGTCCTATCTCTAGTGATTGTCTAGAAAGCTGTCTACATTCTCAAACAAACTTATCTGCATCATGTACAGCCATAAAATGTTCCTGCCAAGTGGAGAGGCTGGTTTTGTTTTGTTTTGTTTCCCATTGAAATCAGCAGTAAGATTACTACTTGCTGGTTGAAAATGAAAAGAAAAGCAACAATTATATTTCATTATAAATTGTAAATAGATTGAATTTTAATCAGTGTATTTCTGTGATGCTGAAATTAACATGGAACATGGATGCCCTATATGCTTACCTAAAACAATGAATTGTCTTCATATCGCTCAAAATGTTTTTCAAGATACACCACATTATATTATCTTTCTTGGACAGTTCAGTGATACTCTTTCTGTTTATTTGGGATGAGTATAGCATCTGATATGAACATTATTTTACAATGTCCTTCTTAACAACTGAAAAATAAAAATTCACATCTAATATAAATTAGTTTCTAAATGGAAGAATTGTCTTAGATGTCAGGTTTAGTCAAAGTTAAGATGATTAAATTTTCAGATAAAAAGCTAATACATAACAACACATACACACATATACACACATGCACTTTCCTCTCTACTATCTCCCTCAGCCTGCAGCCGTACCACTGTGGCATCCAATCCCATCAGATCTCAGAAGCTAAACAGGGTCAGGCCTGGTTAGTACTTGGATAGGAGACCACCTGGGAACACCAGGTGCTGTAGGCTTGGGAGAAGGACCCGGAAACCCACTCCCAAAAAACAATCAGTCATTGAAAACCCTATGAATAGCAGAGGAACCACTAACAATATTGTTTCGCATGTTTTATGTAGGGTTGCTAGGAGTCAGACAACTTGATGGCACCTAAAAACAACAATCTCCCTCAAGCCAAATCCTATTAAATATACTTTGTAAATAAATACTATAAAATATCATATATTGCCAATTTCAATCTGCATACTTTCAAGAGTTTTAAAAGGCTACAAAATCAGATGTAGATTAGAATTGCATGCAGATTGGATTTGCATGAGAGAGCTCTCAACCACAATCTAATCCTCACGCAATTCCAATCCACATCTGATTATGTAGCCCTCTAAAACTCTTGAAAGGGGGCAGATTAGAATTGAGACTATATGCTACATGTGACTGTATTAAATATATTGAGAGAGAAATAATTATTAGAATAATTAGGAGCTAAACAAAGCCCAATTTGCAAGATGAGTTTCACAATAATTTGTTATAAATTCTCTGAGTTGAGGGATAGAGGAAGATATTACAGAAAAATGTCCATGTGGGATGATGGTAGCCTATTTTAAATCAGGGCATAGTAGAGGGAGGGGATGAATACTGTGTGTGGTATGTTCAGGCAACAAATTCATCTGCTAATTTATCTGATAAATATGTATTTGGTACATGTTATGTGGCAAGCATACTTTTAGGCACTGGTGACATGAGTTAACAGAAGAGACAACCCATGTCTAAATGGAACTTACATTCTAGTTGGAAAAAAATAAACAAATATAGAAATATAAGAATATATTATAACCTATATAAAACATTTATATGTTTTTGTAAACACACACTCCCCTGATGATGACTGATGCTCTGGAAAAAAATTGGATGAGAGGTGTGTGCTACTTTTCTGTTGCTGTGACAGAATGCCTAATGTAAAAACAACTTAAAGGGAGGAAAGATTTATTTTGGTCAGCAGTTTCAGTGGATTCAGTCCTCAGTCACTTGGCCCCATGCTCTTGGGCAGAGAATTATGGCTAAGAGAGTGCGTAGCAGAGGTTTTCACCTTGTGGTGGACTGGAAACCAAGAGAAGGGCAGAGAGAGGCAAGAGACAAGATACAACCCCCAAGGATACAACCTCAGTGACCTACTTCCTCCATCTCAGTCCCACCTCCCAAAGTTTACAAAACCTCCCAAAATAGCCCCTTCTATTGGAGACCAACTTTTAGGGGACATCTTATACTCAAACAAAGGATTATTTTCTATAAGGGGTTCAGGTCTTACAAGCAAGCTGACCTTTGAGCAGAGGTCTTTAGAGAATGAACAGAAAGGACATATGGATACCTAGGGAAAGAACATTGCAGACTGAGAAGTCAACCATCACAAAGGTCCTGGGGTAAGTTCTCAGAAGAAAAAAGGAAGTCCAAGTGGCAGGGGTAGGGGAAAAGTGGTAGATGATGAGGACAGAAAGGTGGTGGTGGGCTTTGCAGTGATCTGTAAGAGTGTTTTAGGTAGGTCATGAATGACCTTGAAAGTCATTACAAATACTTTGAATACTATGAAAAAGGCCTATTGTGATCTGTGAAATATTTCTTAGGGTACCATTTATGCTGCTGTGTGCAGAACAGACTGTAGAGAGCAGAGGTGGGAGCAAGAAGAATACTTAGGAGACTGCCACTATCTTCTAGAGAAGAAAGTACTGTGGCTTGGATCAGATCAAGGTTGAAACCACAGAAGGTGGGAAGCAGTCTAATTTTAGATATGCTTTGAAAGAGCCTAAAGAATTTACTGGTAGATTGGATGTAGTACTGAAGAAGGAAGGCTTTAAAGATTTTGGCTGAAAAACTTGGAAAAATAAAATCACTGGTTACAGAGAGTGATGTGACCTTAGAAAAAGTAAGATTTTATAGGCAAGTGGCTGCTAATCAACTTAAGTTTATGATACCTAGTAGACATCCAAGTGGAGATGTGAAGCAGAAAATCAAGCACATGAATGTTCAATTCAGGAAAGCAATACATGATGAAGACATAAATTTGAAGTCATCAAAAT
Source organism: Pedetes capensis (assembly GCA_007922755.1). Lineage (NCBI taxonomy): Eukaryota > Metazoa > Chordata > Mammalia > Rodentia > Pedetidae > Pedetes > Pedetes capensis. The sequence goes on from VMDO01015592.1 coordinate 29,547, forward strand.
ACAGATGGCACTATGAGATTGGGTAGGCTCACCCAGAAAGTGGGTGTAGATAGAAGAGAATTCTGAATGTCAAACTTAGGATACTCTGTTCCTCAGAAATGTGATGGCAAAACAACAGGGAAAGATGACTGGTGAGGTATGGAAGATAATCAAGAAAGAGAGTTGTTCCAGAAGCCAAATGAATATGCCACATGAAGGGGTAATGCATTAAGTCAATCTGCTGATACAAAAAGTAAGGGGCAAACTGAGAAATGACTAGGATTTGGCTCCTTAAAGGCTATTAAGTGATCTTGATGGGAATCATACAAGTAAAAGTGATGTGGACTAAAGCCTGTTGGGTATGTTCAAGATAGAATGGGTAGAAAGGAGCTGGCAAATGTCTTTTAGGATTTTCACTCTTAATGTGAATGGAAAGATGGCCAATAACTTGAGAGGGGTCTGGGTGGAGTTATTTTAAAATAAGGGATATCAAATGTTGGGGATGGGGCTTAGTGGTAGAGTTGTTGTTGTTAGGTGCCATCAAGTCGGTATCTGACTCATAGCGACCCTCATAGGGTTTTCAATGGCTGTTTCGGGATTGCCTTGGGAGTGGATTGCCAGGTCCTTCTCCCATTTTTGTGGTGCTGGGAATTGAACTCAGGACCTTAGAGACTGCAGTGCAGTGCTCTACCAACTGAGCTAAATGCCAGCCACTAGTGGTAGAGTACTTGCCTAAAATGAGTGATATAACTGTACATTTGTATACAGATGAAAATGAAATCAATAATCGGTGAGAGAGGGGATATTGGCCCATAGGTCTACTAGGTAAGTACCAGACTCTATTAGAAAATTGTACTCTACAGATTGTAAATCTATTATGGTCTTATAAGTTCATGTAAATATGACTAATTCAGGTTGTTAACCTATTGTGTGTGTGTCAGTTTTCAGTATTTGAGGTTGATTAGATAAAGAACTCTTCTCTTTATTCTACTTAAATATGTTAGACTGGAGTTAAGTATATCAATAGTCTAAGATTCAATGACTCATTTACTGTGGGGAAAAAAAAATCTTTTCTCAGATCACTTGGTTTAACCAAGAAGAATCACTTAAGAATTTTATTAACTTTGTTTTGAACTCTCAACAGTATATTTGAACTGATCAAAATAAAAAACTGTAATAGTAAGTTACTAACTATAACTCATAGTTGATAATCAGAAATAACCCTTTCTCTTACAATCATATGTTCTGTTATTAATTCAACTTCTATTTTCAAGATCACATTTTCCCTATAAACATTCTGGAGTGCCTTAATTAAATATATAGTATTACATTTAAAAAATGATAAATAGCTCAATTCCAAATGGAGCTAATCCATTTTATAGAAATGAGTAATGTTGTTGTGTTACTTTAGGGAAGATTGTTGACAAATTCAAAGCAATATACACTATATTTGTTGTTGTTGTTAGGTGCCATTGAGCTGGGACCAACTCATGTTGTTGTTATTGTTGTTAGGTGCCATTCAAGTTGGTATCCAACTCATAGCGACCCTGCGTACAACCGGCGAAACACTATTGTCAGTGCTTCTCTGCTGTTCATAGGGTTTTCCATGGCTGATTGATTTTTGGGAGTGGGTTGCCGGTCCGTCTCCCAAGCCTACAGCACCTGGTGTTCCCAGATGGTCTCCCATACAAGTACTAACCAGGCCCAACCCTGCTTAACTTCCAAGATCTGATGGGATCAGACACCACAGTGGTATGGCTGCAGGCTTGTTGTTGTTAGGTGCCATCAGGTTGGGTCTGACTCATAGTGACGCTATGTACAACAGAACAAAATGTTCCCTGACACTGTGCCATGCCTGGCACTATGCCAGTGCTTCTCTGCTATTCATAGGGTTTTCAAAGGCTGATTGTTTCATGTTTGTTTTGCTAGTGGGATGCTACGTCCTTCTCCCATTTCTGTGGTGCTGGGGATGGAACCCAGGGCCTCAGAGCATGCAGAGCAAGCACTCTACCAATTGAACTGAACCCCAGCCCCATATTCCAGAGTTTATATAAAAGGCTAAGGCTAATTATTATTTTTGGTTTTGTACAAAGAGGATAATGATGTTACTAATGATATTAATAAATTAAACAATAGAGGAAAATATAGAAAATTAAAAAATTAAGATCAGCCAAACTGCAATCATTTGGATATTACCAGTGGAGTAGTTTGTTGAGCATGGATATTGTTGTTTGTTGTTGTTAGGTGCTATTGAGTTGGTCCGACTCACAGAGACCCTATGTATAATAGAATGAAACACTCTCTGACAAGTGTGGATATAGACAGATAAAAGGGTACATATAGATATATATAGATAGATAGATAGAATTTTATCAAAAGAATATATTATAAATTCTATTTGAAAATAAAAAGCACGAGATTAATTTTAATTTAATGCAAAAAGAAAAATTGGATTAGTTGCTGAATCACAAGTACATGTTTCACTTCAAGAAAAAAGATAATGAAAACCCTGAAGAGAGAGTTTATTTTAAAAGTTAAATTCTTCAACTTTAGACAGCATTTTTCATTACCTCCTGTGAAAGATGTTGACATGAGCACACTAAAACTTCCCTTCTCACTCTTTTGTCCTTACCTTTTGGATTTTGGAGGTTCTGAGTATCACAATGTTGAGATTTTTATCATTTATACTATATTATATAATCATTTTCACCGAGTTTTAAAAAGTCTTGTTTTATATTTATATAGTTGTATACATCCCTTTATTCTTAGGTTCATTTAATTTATTTTTACCTGTATTTTATATCTAAGTACTTTTCATTTAAAAGAATGTGGTGATTACTCTCTGGGCTTCCACATTCACAGGAATGCCTATGTTGTATATCTTTAGTCAAGGTTCAGCAGGGAACCAAATTACTTCAAGTACTTCAAGAAGGGAGGCATATGAGAAGCTGATAGGGGTTTACTAAAGCATTAGAAGAACTGAAGCAATGAAAGTCAAGGTAAACTGACGTTCAGGAAATTAGAAAGGACAACCATCACCAATGGTCTCAGTGGTGTTGAACACTCAAATGGGTGATTTGTAGGAGGATGACTAGAAGGTATCTTTTGCCATAGGCTCTGCTTGCCTGCTCCCCCCATCAAGCCATAGTAGCTTCTGCAAGTCTTTTGCCTTCTAAATGGTGTGTAAACTCCTCTCACTGGCAGACTCCAATCTGGGATTGTAGAAAATTGTATTTCCAGTCTTCCATCTTGCAATATAGGGAAGAACATAGAAGAAACAAAGTAATTTTGGGTTGCCAATAGACAATCTGGTTGCCAATATACGTTGACTGGTTATAAAATTCTTGGTCATGTCTTCTTTCCTATAGAAATATTTTCCTATTACTACTGGCATTGAGTGTTGGTATAAAGCCTCCTTAATTTTCTCCATTCCCCTACTTTTTTTCTTAAGCCTGGATACTAAAGGCCTTCTTCTACTTTATTTTTGAGATTTGAAACTATCATGTTATTTATAGTGCATTGCATTACTCCCCATTATCTACTAATCTCCCTATGGGAGGATTGTATTTTTCCCACCCTTCTATAATGTTTGGCCATGTGACTTGCATAGGTCAATAAAAAGTGAGGAGAAATGACACAGTAGCATTTCTAACCAAAAGTTTTTATAGACGTTAGGTATTGCTAACCTGCTTGCTCTTTCTCTTTGTCAAGAGAATTGCATATCCCAGGTCAAGGCTTCTATCTTGGGTCTGAGAATGATAAAACACGTGGAATAGAGCCAATCCCAACCTAGAAGCGTGTAGCATAGACATGGAAATAAACCTTGTTCTGAAAACTACTGGGAGTTTGAGGCTACTTGTTATCACAGCAAAATAAACAATACTATGTTGCTCAATCTATGTCAGTTCCCATTCCACTCCTTCAACCCCTCTTAAATTCACTGTACCCTTTTTAATAGGTTATTCCAGATCTATCCTATAGTTTTCTGAATTGATATTTTAACACTCATTTTCTGTTCCACTTTTTCTTGTTTATCTCATTCATAACACTTAAACACTGTGTGACTTTTTAAAAAATGGCTTATTTCTTTATTGTTGTCTTGATTCTCACCCAATGAAATGATGGCAAAGCTCTTGCTTAGCATGTTCTCTACTGTCTTTCCAGTGCTTAGTACAAAGCCTAGCACATAAAAACAAGGAATAAACATTTATAGACGATCAGGTTTAGTTCAGTTGGTAGAGTGCAGCTCTGCACTCTCTGAGCACCTGGTCTTGAACCCCAGCATGGCAAAAATGGGAGAAGGACATGACAATCCACTCCCAAAGCAAGCCCAAAACAATAAGCCATTGAAAACTCTATGAGGGTTGCTATGAGTGGGACCTGATTCAATGGCACCTAACAACAAGGAAAAACAAATGCTTATAGAGTATATGAATAAACATTTTCTCTTATACCTTTTCTGAAATCTTAAGATTAAATTACTCTTGTGCTTATATATTTTTTGACTATATAAAACTATTTCAACTTTGGCTTGTTTTCTTTCATATTAACTCCTGAAATGTGCCTTCTTTATCAACTTTTCAATTGGTTTCTTTTTCCTGGTATGGTGCAGGTTCTGTAGTAGGTTCCATGGGTAAGTTTTATTTCATGTCTGATTACCACACATCTTCACATGAGGGAAAATATTGGCTAACAAAATAATACATGTGAGTGTGTGGTTATGGAGTGAGAAAGGACTGGCTGCAGTTTCTATTTAGATTTATGTTCCAAAATACTTTCTCATAGGTATGTATTTTTTTCTGGATATGTGTTTTCCTTCAGTTTTTTTTTTTTTATATTCAAGATACTTCTTTAGCTAACTTTGTTAGTAGATGAGAGGCTGAAAGTTAATAGCTCTAAAGCTACATGTACCTCCAGATGTGTTATATGTACTGTCCCTGTTATATATACCCTGTGTATGTTAGCCTGACACTTATTAACAATTATAATGTGTTTTTATTGTTAACACAATAACTGGATTATTTCTCATAAATACCTAGACTTTTAGATTTCACCTCTCCCCAGAATGGAAGCCTCAAAGATATTGAGCCTGTATTTGTCATTGAATACAGGACAGAGTTGACATTGAGTAGTGGCAATAGTTGCTACCCTTCTTTACCGTGTGACTGTGGTGCACATTATGAAATGACCTTAGTAAGTGATGATCTCATATAAGCTCCTGGTCTTGAGTGCAACTGGACCCTATGATTCATTTCTAGGCAATGGAATATGGCAAAAGCAATGGGCTAGTTACTCCTTTAGTTAGGTTACATTATAGAAAACCCCATCTTAGCAGACTGGTGAGAGACTGTCCCTGGGACATTGAAGAAGGAAGTTGTCATGTTGTGAGAAGGCATATATGAGTGCATGGGAGAGGGCCAGCTGGTGGGGAACTACAAGTATCCTCAGCAGTTAGGAAGAGTTCTTTACAGATGAGCAGCAAGAAAAAGGGTCGTCTGTCCTACAACAATAAGAATTGAATTCTACCAACCACCATGTGAACTTGGAAGGATATCCTGAGTTGTAAAAAGGAATATACCCTGACTGACATATTGATTGTACCCTTGGGAAACCCTGAGCAGAGGACCCACCTAAGCCATGCTGAGTCTACTGATCCTCAGAAATGGAGAAATAATAAATAACCATTGTTTTAAATCACTAAGTCTGTGGTCATTTTTATGCTGCAAAAGAAAAATATGTCAACCATGCCGAACTCAAATGTTAGTCATTAGTTATTATTGATCTTGACTTGGGTTTGTATTCTTACTGGCCCAGTATACAATAATTAGAAGACCAATGATCTTCTGGAACAATTGTTGTTGTTGTTGTTGTTGTTGTTGTTGTTGTTAGGTGCTGTTGAGTCAGTATCTGACTCATAGCGACCCTCATAGGGTTTTCAATGGCTGACTGTTTCGGGATTGCCTTGGGAATGGATTGCCAGGCCCTTCTCCTATTTTTGCAGTGCTGGGAATTGAACTTGGGACCTCAGAGACTGCAATGCAGTGCTCTACCAACTGAGCTAAATCCCAGCCCCTCTGGAACAATTAGAAAAAATAAATAAATAAGTTTAACAATATCATATTTTTAAAAAAATCAGAGAGCAGTAGAATCAAAGAAGAGTAGCTTAGCTAAAATTTCGGAGAGTGGGGAAAATGTTCAGATTTGTCTATTAGCATATAGCATTTTCTTGCTGGGGTACTCATGGATTTGGGGCACAAACTAAGTATTGGTCCTAGCCCAATGAAAGAGTCTCTGTCTGGAAAAAAGTAACCTGAAAGGCTCCTGTTGGTTAAGTGGGCTGGAGTGATAAGGTCAAACCATGAGGGCATAACTAGTTTTCTTCTGAGGATATTTACCACATCCTGGTTCTATGTAAGGAGCTGTGGAACCAGACCAAAAGTTCTAAACAGTCCTCATTTTATCAGTTTCTGCAGACTACAGCATAGTAAACATAAAGAACTTAACATCTGGAAGTATCATAGAAAAATTTCTTAATGTTACAGGAAAAAATATGAAAGCAGCCAACGAATTTTAAAAACTGTTACTTTCAAAGGAACAATAACAAAACTTACAGCTGACTTCCCATCAGAAATAATATAAGTCAGAAAACAGTGGAATGTATCTCTGAATGTTGGAAGATAAAAACTGATGGCATAGAATAATTTACCCAGAGAAAATATCCTTCAAAAACACAGGTAAAAGAAGGATGCTTTTTCAGAGAAGGGGGAAGGGAAGAGAATTTAACATCATCTTACCTGAAATCAAAGAAATACTAAACGAGGGAAAATGAATCCAGACAGAAAAATGGCAATGCAGGAGGGAATAAGGAACATTGGATAAATAAATGATGTGGGTGAATTAAAATGAATACTGATTTTATAAAAATAATAACTGTAATGTCTTATGGAATTTAAAATATAAAATAAGTAATATGCTAACACGAATGGAAAAAATTAGATGAGGGTAAATGGAGTTAAAATATTCTAAAATTCTAACAGTATCAGCGAAGTGGTAGAAATTTCTTTAGACTGAAATAAGCCAAGAATGTGTGCTTTATTTCCAGGGAACCACTAAAAGAATCAAAAGTGTGATAAGCAGTTTGGGTTTTCCATTATAATCTATTTCCTCTGACATTCTATTATGTCCAGCAGGTTCTCTGAAGTAACTTCCTTGACTCTATGTCTTCTTCTAACACACCAAACCTGGTACCTTTAATGTCTTTTGATAAGCCATTTAGAACGGTGATTTTCTTAGATAAAGTCTATATTCTGCTTGAGATCTAATATCACAGTTTGGCACATAAGCTTTCCTTTTACAGTCCTTAGACAGTATAATGCCTGGTTCAAGCTTAGACTTCTAACCAGATTGTTTTGTTATTGAATATGGGATTTTGGTGGTTGTTTGATTTTTCTAGGTAAATTGTTGTTATTGTTGTTGTTAGGTGCCATTGAGTCGGTTCTGACTCAAAGTAATCCTATTTATGTACAACCAAATGAACCATGCTTCACACTGTGCCATGCCCAGCACTCTGTCAGTGCTTCTCTGCTATTCATAGGGTTTTCAATGGCTCATTGCTTTCAAGATTGTTTCAGGAGTGGGCAGTCACATCTTTCTCCCATTTTTGCAGTGCTGGGGATCAAACCCAGGGCCTCACAGAGCACAGAACAGCAATCTACCAACTGAGCTGAACCACAGCTCCCTCTGGAAAGAATAGTACAATAAAAATGCATTTACTTCTTCAGCTATATCCAGAGACACAGATTGATTTTTATGATTGGAATTGCTAAAGGATTTTGACATTGTACTTTAATTTTTACTTAAGAAGTAAAGAAATAAAGAAAAAACTTTAAATAGTTAAATTTTAGCAATTTAATAGAGATGCTGTAACTTTGCCTGAAGTGAAGTCAAAACCAAAGCAAGACCAGTTGAGAATAAATTGAAATACAGACATCAGTCTTATTATACTCCTGAAAAGTTTTGAAAAGAGAATTAAAAAAAGAGGTCCTGGTAGGAGGCTGCATGCTATAAAATATTATCATTTTAGAGCAGATGTTTTTGATAATTGCAATGTTGCAAATGTATAATGATCTCTGTCCTCTTCCTCTTCCCTTCCTGCCATCCTTCAAATGAGTGATGAATATTTAATGTAGTAGTCATTCTGTTAGATCCTGGGACACAGTGATGAATATGACATGATTCTTATCTGCAAAGAGCTCACAGTCTGTTAGAGAGGATTCATACATATAATCAAGGAATTTCAATATGAGAACAAAAAATGCACAGATAAAATCACATGCAACTTCTATTCTAGCACTACTGAAGTGGTATCAACTGGCTCTGTAAGATAATTATCATAGATATAGAGCAGAGGTTGGCACACTACAGCCCACAGGCCATGTCCAGCTGGCCTACATTCATAAATAAGGTTTTACTGGAACCCAGCCACACCCATTCACTTCAGTATTGTATGTGACTCTCTTTGAACTACAACAGAAGAGACTGTAAAAACATAAAAATTCCTATTATATCAGAATACTTGAGACTTGATAATTTATGTTGTTTTTAGGTGCCATTGAGTTGTGTACAGCTCATAGTGACTCTCACAGCGTTTTTGATGGCTGATTGTCTCAGGATGGTTTGGGAGTGGGCTGTCACATCCTTCTCCCATTGGTAATTCATAAAGAATATAAATTTATTTTTCATAGTTGTAGAGATCTGGAGACATCTGGTGAGGGCCTCTTTGCTGTATCCTCCCATGGCAGAAGAGTGGAAGAGCAAGGTAATGGAAAGTTGCTGGAAGTCTCTTTTATAAGAACTTCAATCCCATTCACAAAGAGGAGCCTTCATGGCCTAATTGCCTAGTCACCTCTTAATAGGCCCCACCTCCTAATACCATCACTTTGTCTAACCTCAATTTCAGAGGAGGCACATTCAAACCATATCACTAGCCTTTTACAGAGAAAATTTTCCATCTCCTGGTATGGAGAAATGATGTACTCATATGTTTTTGATTAGAGAATAAGTGACTTTAAATTTTTTAGGATAATCTTGTATTATGTGTCAGAATTTACAGTAGATATTCCATTCTATTCAGTATCTCTAATTTTAAATACTCTAAGGCAGTGGGCTGGGGTTTAGTTCAGTTTGTGGAGTGCTGCTCTGTACTTTCTGAGGACATAGGTTTGATCCCCAGCACCACAAAAATGGGAGAAGGATGTGGCAGTCCCTCTGCCTGCAAACAATCCTGAAACAATCAACCATTGTAAACCTTATGAGGGTTGCAATGAGTCAGACTAGACCCAACAGTACCTAACAACAACAACAACATTGTAAGGCACTACTCAACCATGACAGCCATTCCACCTTGGCGTCTGATCCCAACAAATCTTGGAAGCTAAGGAAGGTCTGGCTTGGTTAGCACTTGGATGGGAGACTGCCTGGGAATAGCTGGTCCTATAGCCTTCGGAGAAGGACCTGGAAGTCCAGTCCCAAAACAATAAGCCATCGAAAGCCCTATGAGTAACAGAGAAGCTCTGAAAATAGTGCCAGGCATGGCACAGGTTGGATAATGTTTCATCTGGTGTACATAGGGTTTCTATGAGTTAAACTGACTTGATGGCACCTAACAACAACAGCAGTAGACATTAAACCTCTGCATGTGAACTAAACTTAGAATGGCTGAGTGTAGTGGTACACACATGCCTGAAATTCTAGCACTCGGCAGGCTGAGGCAGGAGAGTCGTGAGTTTGAGGCTACATAGTGAGACCTTGCCTCAAACAGAACAAAACAACGCACCCCCCAAAACAAAGCAGAACAAAACAAAAACAATGAATGAAACAAAACAAAAACTTAGAGTGTATGAACCACGAAAGTTTTGGTACTTTGTATTTCCTTCTAGAATGTGATAAAGGCTATCAGAAAAATAGTGATAGGAAAATTAGTCTAGAAAGTATCTCAAAAGAATTTTGTGAAGTTTCTTTACTGATTTTGATGCTTTATTAACTTGGGTCATCTAACCAAAACAATTCTACCTATTGTGTAGTCAGCAACCTCATATTGGACTGTAGTTTTCAAGAAGAGATGAAAAGAGCTCAGTAATTTTCTTATCTGCTTTAAAATCCCCCCAAACTATAAAAAGAATACTAGCTAATGATGCTAAACTTTGAAGAATATAAATGGAGGAATTGTATTTTATGATTTTTATATCTATTTTATAGCTGTTGAGGAATTCCTTCTGGTGATTTACATGAAGGCTTTGCTGATTCTCCTTAGTTAAAGATACAATAGCCAATACAATAACTTTTCAATCTTCCAAACTTAATCAGAGCAAAGGCCTTCCCATTGGTTGTGTGAATAGAGGGGATAATAAATAAATGTGACCTTGTTTTATTTGAGACAGAATCTCCAAGTTCCCATCCCTTGTTTTGCATGCACCAGGGTGTGTGTGTAAAGTCTGTCTAGATTCTGGAATTCTTTCCCACAAGATGGAAGTATTAGAATAGATAGATACTCATATAACCCCTGGGAGATAGGTAATGAAACCCAACCATATCTGCTATTCTGTGATTTGAACTCAAACTTTTTTATTATGCTTCTACCCAGCCAAGCCCTGAAGCTTCTTATTTACCCCAGCTTCTGCTTGTTAGAGGAAGGTCATGTCCTGCAATTTTTCCTTCCCAGGTTGTTGTATCAGTGTAAGAAACTGATGTCACTCTGGCTTTTAGCCTACTTAGTTTCAGTTATAGGAAAGGGGATCTGAACTATGAATTCAGAAAAGTTTGGCTGAACTGTATTATGTTACTTAGGGGGACAAAATTAATAATCAAAATCATTGTCTGGTTGGGACATGTTGATGAGAAAAAGCTATATTTGAGTGTACTTTCAGCTAAAACATTCTCACTATCTATAAATGTTTGTGTTCTCAGTTGGAGAAAACAATATTCCAAAGGGAAACCAGTGTTTTATCTGTTTTACCCTTTTCATCTTAATCCCTCAAATTAAGTAATAAAGGACAGAACTTCAAAGAAAACCACCTTCCTGAGCTGAATACGTACATGTCTCTGAAATATTTAGAATGGTTCAAATAGAACAGAACATCATATAGAATCTTCAAATTATAGCACTGAAAAGGATTTTAGAGATTATGTAATTCAACTTCCTCATTTTAGAGATGAGAAAGCAGGGTCCCAGGAAATAAAGGAAATTATGCAATGCCAAAGTGGATTGTTAGAGGCAAATTGGAACTAGATTTAAGTATCTTCCTCTGAATCTAATTCTATCTCTAAATTGTGTAATGAATCACCAATGGAGAGTCTGATGACAACAAAGGAGCATTTTTAAACTGGGAAATATATGATATTGCAGAGTAAGTATATTGTGCTGAATGAGTGCAATAATTGATACTTAATCAAATATTGTATAATTTTCACTACATGAAACATTGCAAGTATCCTTGGATATTTGTATTGGAATTCATGAAGATTTTTTATTTCATATTTTGTATAAGACTTTGGAGCCATCTGTTATTTCATGTACTATGTGTAGTTCTCAATATTAAAATCACTTTTATTACAGTATTTCATTTGAACTTCTCAGATTTAAGTTTTATATTGACTATGTGAGTGTATGTTTCCCATCATGCAGAGGATGAAACTGAATCCCATAAAGGTTAAGCAGTTAGACCTAGAATTCGTATCTTCAAACTTTCCCTTCCATCTCAATAATCAGATATGTCATCTCAGTGCCAGTTTTTGATCACAGAGAGAATAAAGATGGAAAAAAAACTTTTCTATGTCAACACATCTTTTCAACTGTTCTTCATTTTTTTTTCCTCTAGTTTCATTTCCTCCTCAGATGGCTGAAGAATGAGAATAGTCAAGGGAGAAAGACATCAGGTTGGTTCAGCAACCCCTGACATTTCTTTGTTGTCCAAAGACTATTGAACGTTAAGTTGAAAATGTTCTTTGCTGCCATGACCTATAACAACTCCCTTTTCTCTAGAAAGAGCATATTATGGTCATTTGGAGAACATTAAATGAGTAACAATAACCTTATGGATGACTTGACATCAGTGGTGTTTTCAGTACTAAGACATTTGTCAAGATTTTTTCACTGAAATTATAACTTTTTATCATTGCTTTTGTTCTATATTTGTTTATAGTTTTGACAAACTCTAGTATTTTCAAAGAAAGAAATGGAGGAAGATTAGTAATATTATAGGCTATAATTTAAATGCAAGGGAAATAAATACCTTGCATAATTTCTGAGTCAGATTGAACACTTAGTAGATATTTATGAGCAATGGCTAGATGCCGTGCCCAATCAAAAACTATTTTAATAAGATTTAATTTTGAAGCTATACATGATAACCAAACATGGCCAAAATAATATTAGAGAATATATATTTTGGTACATATCATTGAATTGAAAGGTAAGAATTTAATGTATGACAAAGGAGTGATTTTAACATTCTGTGTGAAATATTTGCCTCTTTGGAGAACCAGACCTAAATTTATTATACTATTAAACATAAACTAATTAATACTTTTTATGTTAATGAGTGATCAAATTATATAAGAGAGGTGAAATAGTCCATCTTGGTATGACAATATTCCTCATTATATGTTTTATACTAATTTTCATATACTTGCCATGATATAAGTGTGGTATTTCTCTCTACTGTCTCATTTTCCTGTTAGGATTGCATTTTGCTCCAGACTTGGTAAAAATTAGTGTGTTCATAATAGCTTATATGTTTAAAGCTAAAATATGCTTCTTGAACATTTACATTAGATCAAATTGTATATTATGGCTACAATTGTATAGTGTACAAAGATTTGGAAAGAAGTTGGTAATAGAACTAAGAAAAAACTCAGAATGATGTTAGGTAGAAAGATGGAAAAAATGATCATTATGGTTTGAATCTAAAATGTCCCCCATAGGTCATGTGTTTTAAAGTTTGGTCCCCAGCTGGTGGTGCTGTCCTGGGAGGATACGGAACTTTGTGAGGGGGTATCTTGCTTTGTGGAAGTAGGTCATAGTGTGTGTGGGCCTTTGGAGTTTTCTCCTAGATCCCCATTCTGATTGATCTCTCTGCTCTTAACTACCATAATGTGAGGTTCTTTGTCATGGACTCTGCTGCCTGCCCTGTGGCCATGTCTGCCCTACCTGTAAAATACTCTAAACTGTTAGCTCCAATAAATCTTTCCTCCCAAGTTTTTTCTGTCAGGTGTTTTGCCACACCAATGCACAAGCTGACTAACATAATGATCTAGATTCATTAATTCATCTTTTACTAATCTATTAAAGGGCCACCTGAGTTAATGCTAGAAATTTTATATTATTCAAAATTTTGAGGTATAGTTTTGATCCCTGAGGAAACTCAAGTAGCCATTTTAAGTTCCTTAGCAATAATAAAAAAGTTTAAAGAATTATCTTTTATAATCTACTGAATAAATTGCTGAACAAATTTAAAGACATACTAAAACCAGTTTCACTTAAAAATTCAGTTTTCAAATGAAAGGCTGATTGCAATAATTGACATTAAGTGCTGTTTTGAGTAGCAAACCAGTGACTTCTTAATTGACATTAAGCAGGAAAAGTTTGTGAAATGATATTAAATTAACATTTACTTTAAATTAATAAAAATAGTTTGGAGGATGAAAAAGGAACTTTCCCATTAGTGGGAATTTCCATTAACAAAGTTGATATTAAATGAACTTGATAATAGTAGGCAAAAGGAAAAAGATGTCTGGCTGCCTGGAAATGAGAGAGAGAGAATGTCAGTGAGCAGAGAACTGTTAGAAACAATGGCAGCTTCAGGGAAAAGAGTTGATTTGGTAGTGAGGTGATTAAAGCAATAGCATAAATTTTCAGCAAAGAAATAAAACCCAAGGTTCTGTTCCAGAGTCTGGAGAAAACTTTTGATAAGCTACAATATTAAACTGCTGATTATTATTATGTTTTTGAAAAGAATAGTTTATAGAAAAGTTATTTCAATAGGAACTGGAAGTAGGTTAATATTTTCCACAGATGTGACTTAATAGCTCCATTTTAATGACTACTTATTTTTGTTAATATTTATTTCTTTGATTTTCTTTTATGAGCCTCAGGCTAAAATGTGAAGTCTCAGAAACTTATTGACTAAGGCATTTGGTTATTGAACTATTTTCTTGCTCTTCATGTGTTTACAGAGTTATTCCACAGGTACTAACGTGGTAAGACCTCAGAAGAGAGGAAAGTAGGGAGAACTATGTTTAAACCATGACCATCCAAACACCTGCTATCATCTTAGAGAGCATAATAAGTTCAAATTTGTTTTTCAGATCTACTACATTATGTATTTTGGCTTATGTTTTCCCATTATTAGCAATAGCATTATTATGTGACAGAAATGACTTGAGCCAGTGCCAGACATAATTATGGACAGGAGAAAACTTTTTTGGTGATGGTGGCAAAGGCATCAGTATGCATATCCTGGGATGCTAGTATCCTTGATGCTGGTGTTGTTGGCACAAGATCTGGAGAACTGTGTGTTGTAGCAGTGGTCACCATGTTCTTGCTGCACTGGGGCTATGCATAGGATATATCTGCTGTGGCTCTAACTGTGTGGCTTTCCTCTGATCTGACCCTACTTATTCAGTATTATCAGCAAGTCTGTCACTTGCCAATTAAAGTTGCAACACTTTTATTTTCTCTTGAATGAGTCTGAATTAGTCTCTGTTGGTTGCAAAGAAGAACCTTGACTTATACAAGTAACTTACATTAAATTATATGGAAATATAATATCTAAGGGGTATTCAATAAATATTTATTGAATGAATTGAATATGTGAATATTCCTCTTGATCCTCATGTATAAATTTGCTGCATCTTGACACTAATGTCACTGCTAATAAATGATATGTCTCAAAGAAATGTAAAATTTGTTCTTGAAATACCTACCCATGGCGGGCAGTTTGAGTTTGTACAATGAGAATAGCAGGGAAAACTTTTGTGGGGAAAATCAACTTGGAACTCTTCTTATCTGCATTGCTTGATCTCCTCATAAGGGATATGTACAAAAGCAAATTTGGGGTAACAACAAACAGGATCTGTTTTCAATATCAAGTAATACATTTTAAAAGTGGTCTTAGTAGATTTGCTTTACAAAAATGCCTAATCTACTAAACTTAGTTTCTACTTTATCAAAGATACATAACATGAAGGCAATTGTCTTGTTTTGACTTGGCAGCTGGGGGTGGGAGTAGGTTGTTTTCAGCCACTTCCCATTGGAAAGTTCAACCAATCACTGTGATTAGGTAATTTTTTGTATTAGTCTTATTCAGCTTGGGAAGACCAGTAAAGAGGTACAACTGGAAAGGTAGAGTTTCTGTATAAAGACTACTAATCTTAACAAGGGAATTTCTTTAGGAACAGAATCAAATTTCAGTTTCTGAGTCCTAAGCGTGCTTATCTTCACTTATACGCTGGAGACTGATTTAAAAATAATGTTTTTGATATTCACTATTAACAAAGGAAAGCCTCTGAAAACCAGACAATCTACAATGGATTAATCATGTTAAATACACAAACACTCAGAGAGTATGATACTCATGAAGACTCAGGCCCTTCTGATGTTGTTTTGGAAAATGTACAGAGAATCTCACTTTCCAATCACCATAGTCTCAATGATAGAAATTCTTTGCTAAAAACAATTTTCTATTGAGTTTATATGGCTATGTGTGTTTGTTTAGCTAAAACATAAATTGAAAAACCTTATTTTTTACAGGAAAAAAATGCAATTATTGGGCAACTTAAATAGTTACCGGTAGAGGAGAGAAAGTAAATTTTAGAAAATGGCTGAAAGAGGAAATAGAGGCTTGAAGAACTTTCATCAGACACCTCAGGGCCTGTGCTTTCCCTTTCTGTCTTTGTTAGAACACTCCATGGTATCCTCTTTCACCCCTTTCAGGCCTTGCTTGGGTGCCCCTTCTCTGCAGATGTCATTCCTCAGTAACTTCTTTTAAATTATAATCCTCTAGCTCCAGTACTCCCTCTTTACCTTCTTTACATTTCTCCATAGAACTTATCAGCATCTGATATACTACCTATTGTATTTGTCTCTCCCAAATAAAGGCCAAAGATATTTATTTGCTTTGTTCACTTTTTATACCTAAATCTTGAAGGGACCCAGCACATAAAAGCTCAAATATTTATTGAATGAGGGAGGAAAAAGAAGCTGCGGATTTTTTTCTTAAGAGGTGTCTTTTGAAAACTGCACAAGTCTCTATTGCACTTACATATCCTGGAAATAGAGTGTGAACATATAGGCAGTTAGAATTTTTAACAGTTATTATCTTAAGATACAGGAGCCAGAGGGAAGTTGATGGTCCTGCTAAGGCAACAATAATTATGCCACGTCCCTGAGACAACGGTAGGTAGTAGGATTACAAAGTGCGGGCAGAAATAGCAGGCCACAGTCTAACAGTATTAAAAACTATGAATGGGGCAGAATTCCAATCAGTGTGACATTTCTTCCCCACATTCTTTGTCTCCTCTGGGCCTTTGTGAACCTTAAGACAGGCAAAATTCTTTTTTGCTTAGATTTTTGTATCACGATATATCTGATTCCTTTTCTTCACCAATCCCTGTGAGAGGGAATAGGGCACTGATATTGTCCTGATAGAGTGCTAAGCAGGAAGAAAGGGACTGAAGAGGCTCCATGGGCACCTATTTCCCAGCCATGGGCTCCCCAGCCACCTGAGATATGAATATCAATGTAAACTCCCCTTGAGACAAATGCCTGATCTAGTGGTCAGTGCTTCCCTGTCAGAAGGAAGCACAGGACAAAAATCAGTCCTGCATTTAGCCATGAAAGATGATAAGGACTATGTGAGACATACCCCACCTCCAGCAAGTGAAAAGGATGTTGTTCAGTGGAGCCTGCTCCAAGATCATAGCCATCTGGCTCCCTCACCTTTTGAAACATCTTCTTCTGAGGCATTCGGATGTCCATTAGCCCATTCCAGGCATAGACCCCAAGTATTTGTTTTCCTACCTTGAGGGACCAAACTTAACTATAAAAGACACACTAGTGACCTCAGCTCTAGGAAGCAGTAGCCCTTTAGTACTGCCCACTTTCACATCTCAAAGCTGTACTCTTTTAAATATCTATGTCTATAATTTCTATCTTTAATAAACTTAGTCTATTTTCACTGCTGACTATGGCTATACCACCCTGGCATCAATCTCGTCTGACCTAGGAAGCTAAGCAGAGTTGGCCTGGTTAGTCCTTGGATGGGAGACCACCTGGGAATACCAGATGCTATAGGCTTGGGAGAAGGACCCTACATCTTACTCCAGAAATAATCAGCCATTAAAAACCCTAAGTATAGCAGAGAAACACTGACATAGTGCAGGGCATGGCAAAGTGTTGGGTAGTGTTTTGTTCTCTTGTACATAGGGTCTCTACGAGTTGGATCCAACTTGATGGAACCTAACAACATATTTGCTACTATAATCTCTGTGTCTTGTATTAATTCCTTCACATGCTGAACACAAACCAACCAAAGTAATATCTGCTGTTCCAGGAAGGAATCTGCTACTGATCTCCCAGCAAGGCCTTCAGACCTGCCTGACCCACCATTCCACCTTCCCAGTAACAGTTCTACAATCTGAAAATAGACTTAATTCTTTTTTTAAAGCTCTAATTCCAATATTCTTAGAGAAGGATTCTAATTGATTCAAATTGACTATTTGTAGAGGAGTATGCTCTATCTAAAAGACATTTATTTAGAAGATCAAATAATCATTCCAATTGTATCCTGAAATAATTAAAATTATTGAGCTTTTGAAATATTGGTTTTATTATGGTAGCACTCCTATAAAAAACTACTCTTATTCAAAACTATCCAAAGAAAATAAATGTTCTTTCCGAAAGAATAAAATGGCTTATGTCAGTGTACAATAAGCCAAAAAAAAAAAAGAAAATAAATTGTTTAGATCAACTATTTAAAAAATGACAATGTGGTTTTAAGACTTAGTAATAGTGGCCATTCAATAAATATTTGTTAGATAACCAGAGAAGTTGAATAAGCCTTATTTGTTTGTTTGTTTTGCTCTGAGAGGATACAAGAGAAATTCACCCAAAGTTATTAAATCTTTTGTTTAAATAAGTAGGGATTCTGGCATCAACCAGATTGGTATATTGACCCTGAGAGTTTGCTGACATTTCAGAAGTCTTTGGAGAATAGCTGATTTTTTTTTTAAATATTCCCTATTACAAAACAAGGCCTTCTTGATCCCCCAGCTAAATATGTTTCTTCTGTCTTTGGTCTTCCCCCTTAGATCTCTATCCCCAAACTACTGGAAAGACTATCCTTCTTTGAAGGTCAGTCACAACTTCCTGTTCTTATGAATTGTGTTTGTCTCTAAAGTGTATCCCCATGGAATCTAGCTTCTCCTTTACTGAGGTCTCCTTTTTTTTTTTAATTGTCCCCTTAGATTGTAGTTTTGAGGATCTTGCACTTATAAACTCTACAGTACTGGGCATTCAGTAGGTATTTAATAAATAGATTTTATATATTCTTCCATCAAAATGATCAGAACCATTATCCTTTCCATATGCTAATGTACTTTTTAAATGTCTTTCGTATATCTGTCTCTACTAGGGTAAGATTCTTTTTCTATAGAATGTATTTTAGTATATTCTCAATACTCTTAAAATCTTTTCATAATTTGGCTATAATTTTTCAAAGTTGCATTTTTATGGCTAATAAATTTGAAATTGTTGTCACCACAAGTAACTCTAATAGATCACAAAAATGTAATTGATAAATATTTTTTCTATAGATTCTGAGGTAGAAAAACAAAATTCTGCTAAATGAGAGGTTCAGTTTAGATATTAATACATGTGTGTGTATGTGTGTGGGAGTATGAAAATATTTCAGATAACATCATCTTACATATTCTGTCTTTTTACTCCAACTCAAAGTATCTTTCTTTGAGAAATGATCATAATTGACAAAATTCAATAAATAAAGATTTTACTGTTTATGATTTGTTAAATATTTTTCCAAATTTAGATGTCACAAAATCATAGAATTTCTTACAGAAGTTGAGTTTATTCTACTAGTACAGAAGTTGAATTTGTTCATCTAAAATTATATCTATCAAAATGTTCTTCCTAACATTATGTTAAAATACAGGAAGTTGGAAGGAATAGATTATTTAAAAAATATGTCAATATCGTAAAAGAGAAAAATCATGAAAATGTTCCATATTAAAGGATGCTAAAGAGAAATGATCACTGACAACCAAATGCAATATGTGTTGCTGGAGTGGATCCTGTACTATCTGGGGAAAATATTCTACAGAAGATTATTAGATCAACTGGTGGAGTGAGAATACAATAGTTTAAAGTATCACACCAGTATAAACTTATCAAAATGAGAACTAACCCTCAGTGGCAATAATATTCCTAATTTTAGGAAAATACACTGAAATATTTAGTAAAAAGGACTATGATGTATGGAACTTGCCCTCAAGTAGTTCAAGAGAAAAAGATGAGAGGGAGGAGGGAATAAAAGAGGAAGCAGAAGGGAGAGAGATAAAAGCAGAGAAGGGAAGGAGAGAGAAAGAATGATAAAGCCAATGAGGGGAAATGTTAGCAATAAATGAATCTGGGGAATAGGTATATGGGTGTTCCTTGTAACAATTTTATTTTAGTAACTATTTATAAGTTTGAAATTATTTCCAAATTTAAAGTTTAGAAATATTTTTGGTATAGTTAATAACATGATTGTTGTGTTTGATTGTGTTAGGTATCCTTGAGATAGGTTTGACTCATAATCATACTATGTACAACAAAATGATACACTACCAGACAGACATTATGCCATGCCTGGCTCTATTGTCAGTGCTTCTCTGCTATTCATAAGGTTTTCAATGGCTGATTATTTCTGGCGTGTGCTGCCAGGTCTTTCTCCCAAGCCTACTGCACCCTGTATTCCCAGGCGGTCTCCCATCCAAATACCAACCAGGTCTGACCCTGCCTAACTTCCAAGATCTGACGAGACTGGCTGCCACAGTGGTAAGGCTGTAGGCAAGAACATGATTAGAGCACTTAAATTTAGATCTCGTATACCTCTTGAACTCTTGGCATATTAATTTTCTGATTATTTTACTTTTGTAGAAATGCAATTGCTTATTATCTTTCTGATTTTCTCATGTGCTGAATGGTGAGAAATCTCCTCATTGATGGTTCCTCTCACACACTGCTGCCTATAGCCATGGCAGAAGTCAAGGCATAAAGTGAAGTCCCCCAAACATATCCTGGCTTATTCCAAAAAAGTTGCTGTTAATGATATCTCATTAACAAGTAGGAAATGCTAGATAAATGTTAAACCAAATGACACAAGTATAAACAAAGACTGTCAATCAAAGTGGATTGAGGGAGCCTGTAATTAGCAAGGAGGCACCTATGAAAACAGTGTTGATACCTCATTATTCACAGATGCTCATTATTTCCCCACTTTAATCTTTACATTATGTACAACACAGTTTTTGTGGTACTGGCAATCCCATGCCTTCCAAAATTATTTATTTCCACAATACACAAGTACAAACAGTGACTACAGGAACATTTTACACTGATGCGTCTGTAACAGGAGCCACCAAATAGACATCTAAATTGTACCAAGTGTCATCATCACAGTTTGCCTTTCTGAGGAACTTATGGGAAATAGATAAAGAATATGCAAGGTTCAGGCACACTGATACATAACATTATTTATTTACAATTTAAAAGGAAAAGGAAAAGAAAGTAAGCAGCCTTTTGTGGCTAACACTTTTCAACTTGACAAATACATTTTTTATTTCCTTTACTGAGTAATCTTGAATGGCAAATAACCCAATAGCCTGTGTACCAGAGACATCCGTGATTGTTCTATTACTTGAATAGTCCTGCAGTCCTTATTTTTTTTTAAATGTTTACAATTATCCAGTTTTAGAAGAGAGAGACTTTAACGCCATTGCCTGGTTACTTGTTTTATGCTGTAATCTAGTTTATTTTATGTAAAATGTATATT